>JASAMZ010007037.1:0-11424 GCA_030248115.1 Linhomoeus sp. GSCO2_2 | reverse complement strand
TCAACATGGTGCGTTGGTAGAATGAGAAAAGGCCGAGATGGCGTGTTGATGTGATTGGACAGTGGAGGGCACGCGTCCCAGAGTGGGCGCTTCGCCTATATTGTTCCAATGCTTGACGCCGTTTTCAGCAGCAGCCCACGTCAACAAGTGAGACGCTGACTTCGGCGTCAGACCACGAGCTGCAAGAGGCAAGCCTTTCAGCAGTAGGCACCTGCTATCGAAGATGATTGGATGTGTAAAGGTTATATTTCAGCTGCCAGTCTTGCCTAGCAGAGCTGCTGACTTGGATGGCAATCGCTCATCATCTGGTGATGATAATGAGGCTATGGACAACCAAAATTCGGCAGTGAACGCGCCATCGACTACCAGTGTAAGTCACACTAGAGAAGAGTTCTTGTTGCATTGTAATCGCCAAGCGGCCTGTGAAGGAGGGGGGGGGGGGGGGGGGGGTTGGCGACAAGTGTAAGCGCCAACTGGCTAGGGGGTGGGCGGGGGGGGGCATTTGAAGGGCATGAAAATGTAGTGCCCCAGTCGAATTTTTTCGCATTTTGAACGCCACAGGCGCAAATTCTAATATTTAGGCGCCGCAGGCCAGCATTTTTGCAATTTCTGTGGTGGGGTTCTTTGCAGAGGAGAGCCCCCTTGAAATTGGCAAGCAGTGCCATTGGGAAACTTCAGCAAGCGTTTCTCGAAAAGGCGCGGGATCCCTGCGACAAAGCCTGCTCTTGCTGTCACAGGTTGCGTCTTCTGGTCTGTTTTGCTGATTACAGTACTAGCGGACCCCTTTTGGCAATGTACATGTATGGAATGAACGGGACCTTCTTGGACAATGTAAGTACCCCTATGGGACGAATGAACCTTCTTGGGTAAGTATGGTACGAACGGGGCCTTCTTGGGTAGCGTACGGGACAAACGGGGCCTTCTTGGGTAGCGTACGGGACAAACGGGGCCTTCTTGGGTAGCGTACGGGACAAACGGGGCCTTCTTGGGTAGCGTACGGGACAAACGGGGCCTTCTTGGGTAGCGTACGGGACAAACGGGGCCTTCTTGGGTAGCGTAGGGGACAAACTGGGCCTTCTTGGGTAGCGTACGGGACAAACGGGGCCTTCTTGGGTAGCGTACGGGACAAACGGGGCCTTCTTGGGTAGCGTACGGGACAAACGGGGCCTTCTTGGGTAGCGTAGGGGACAAACATGGCCTTCTTGGGTAGCGTACGGGACAAACGGAGCCTTCTTGGGTAGCGTACGGGACAAACGGGGCCTTCTTGGGTAGCGTACGGGACAAACGGGGCCTTCTTGGGTAGCGTACGGGACAAACGGGGCCTTCTTGGGTAGCGTACGGGACAAACGGGGCCTTCTTGGGTAGCGTACGGGACAAACGGGGCCTTCTTGGGTAGCGTACGGGACAAACGGGGCCTTCTTGGGTAGCGTACGGGACAAACGGGGCCTTCTTGGGTAGCGTACGGGACAAACGGGGCCTTCTTGGGTAGCGTACGGGACAAACGGGGCCTTCTTGGGTAGCGTACGGGACAAACGGGGCCTTCTTGGGTAGCGTAGGGGACAAACGGGGCCTTCTTGGGTAGCGTACGGGACAAACGGGGCCTTCTTGGGTAGCGTACGGGACAAACGGGGCCTTCTTGGGTAGCGAGTAGACTATCACCCTCTTCCATTTAGGGTCTTCTTTTCTGAGTCAGTCCGCGCAGTGGCCAAGCTTGGCGTTAACGTGAAGTGGAAGGTGGAGCTGCGCCTGAGCTACCACCCACTGATTCCAGAGAAGACCTGGATCTGCCGCACCTGCCTCGAGTCGATTCGCGAGGGCAAGAAGCCCACCCTGGAAGCCGTGAAGGGTACGGTGACCTGGCTATGTACCTGAGCTGCCTGAGGAGCTTCGCCATCTGAATCCCTTCGAGGTGGGCTACTACTAGGCTATTTTCTTCAGCCATAATTAAGACCTGTGTCTGGCTGGCAGATGACAGAACTACTAACTCAACCAAGCGCCACAAGTCAACGTGTGTTCTTGAGCACTGTTGGATTGCGAGCGCCAATCGCTAGGATTTGCCGGCCTTTGCCGTCTCCCTCCCCCATGCTGTGTGTGTGACAGGTGTGGGAACGCGTCAAACCTACTTCCTTTCCCCTCGTTCAGGGGTAGCTTGATAAAATCTAAAGTACCCGATTGACCCGAACAGGCTTGCTTAGCGTATACCCGTTGCCCGACCCGACCCGTTGCACACCCTACCTTTACCCGACCCGTTTTGCAACGGGTCGGGTCGGGTCGGGTCGGGTGTTCGGGTCGGGTTACCCGTTTCGAACACTGTGGGCTAGCAGAGTAATAATTGCTCTCTGTCCAACAGCCATTCGTGCCCCCCTCCGATTCTTCAGTGTCTATTGCTGGCGCCCAGACTCATGTTCATGAAGTTCTCAAGTCTGCCTTCTGGGCGACAGATCAAGCTGTCCGGCCCAGTCATCAACGTGCAGGTAAATTGCCTGTGTAGTTGTAGCTACTGTATGTCTTACAGTAAATGTAACGGAGTGAAACATGCTGTCCATGTCGTATGTGAGCTGACGTTCTAAGTGTCCAGTTCGGTGAAACTATGTAAGCGTTTGTTTCAGGCCGACTGTCAGTCGATCAAGCACCTTCCTCGCCGAGTGGATGATGCTCAGGTTCTCTGTGCTCTGCTGCACGTTTTACTTGAACTTCAGTCCGCGTAACTTCCTTCTCGTTTTGGGTGATCCAAGTGGATCTGAAGCGTAAACTGGAATTCAAGCACAGCTACAGGGAGGGCCAGGTCAGGCCCAGTTTGGTCCTGCGAGCGGCCCGCTGGCTGCAGGCCCATTCAGAGCTCTTCCAAGAGGAGGGCATCACAGTGGACAGTGATGACGAGTGGCTCCAGGCCAACAGGAACGCCCTGGAAGGTGGGATCTCTCTCCTTTTCAGCTGTTTGTGTCCGCTGGGTGATCTGCATCCTAGGCTGTTCAAAGGTTGGTTTACAGACCAGCCGACCGAATCTACTGGGAATCTGAAGGTCAGACTGCATAAACGAGGGGCCGTCACCTATGTGGCGAAGCCGGTTTCCCCTTTCAAGCTGGTGAAGACAAACGACGGCCACCGGGTGAGTGGTTTAAGGCGAGTGCGGCCAGCAGTTGTGATGTACTTCAAATGTTGAGTTTGTAGGTAGAACGGCTGACCCATGGGGCCGACACATCCCAGGAGTGTCGGGGGGAAGCTGCCGGCCAGGGCCCCAATGGACCCTCTGGAGGGGCGCAGTTGCCAAGCGGTGGCGAGGAGGAGGAGGAGGACGACCACTGGACGGAGGACCTGCAGCAGGAGGAGCGGCCTGTGCCAGCGACGGAGAGTGCTCTGATGCCGTCTGACATGATGCCAGACCACGAAGTGCTGCGCCAGATGGATGAGCCAGGCTTCGACCTCTCCAAGTTTTCTCGGATGGCCATGGCTCCCGCTGAGGGCTCCAGGTGAGACTGGATGTTGGATGCGTCTGATGGCTCTCATTAGTCCTGCGATGACTGCATTGCTTCCACTGAAGGCCTTTGTCGATCTTTATGGACAACCGGGCCCTCTCTCTCGCTTTTCTGTGCATCTTCCTTGGCCGAAAGATCGTCCTGCCCAGAGGGTTCTACTACAGTGAATGGACCAAGTGTTCGTTTGTTTTCATGGGTATTCTGTGTACTGTTCTAACGGGGCCACGTCTAGCGGCGCTTCCAGGGCTCTTTATGCACGTGGACTCTCGGCCCAGGCAGAACAGTGACTTCGTCTTCTACTCCATGAAGCGCCTGCAGGTCGAGAGCTGCGTCTCCGCCGTCAGCATCGGCTTCAGGTAATTTGTGACTGAGCTTTTGGATTCACAGAGCAGCAGAGATACATGTGGTGAAGTTTGTATCCCGGACATGACGGATCCATGGCATGACATGACGGACATGACGTATGACGGATCCCGGACATCTATACATTTTCGGAACGCCTTCCGCCGGGCACCGTCTGGTTGTCTTTGAGTTTGGCCGCCGCGTAAATTCGGTCGATCGACTGCCGCGCCGCCTGTCGGATGACGTATTTCGTCTATCCAATCACCGTGCGTCGCGAGCACGCATCGGTCCAATGAGTGCGCGTCGCACGAGCGACCGCCTATGTCGCGAAGCCGGTGACGTCAGACTATTGATTATATGCTGCTATAGGGGAGGGTCGACGCTCTTCACTCTACAATACATACCAGCGGGCCGTCCCTCGCTGAAGCAAAGCCGCGCGCGTACAGTACACAACTATGGTCTATAGCCCGTCGATAACACGTTGCAGCTTCAGAGACCGATGTCGCGCAGCTGACGTGCTGCAGCTTCAGAGACCGATGTCGCGCAGCTGACGCACTGCAGCTTCAGACACCGGTGTCGCGCAGCTGACGTGCTGCAGCTTCAGAGACCGATGTCGCGCAGCTAACGTGCTGCAGCTTCAGAGACCGATGTCGCGCAACTAACGTGGTGCAGCTTCAGAGACCGATGTCGCGCAGCTGACGCGCTGCAGCTTCAGAGATCGAGTGGCACCTGACAAACCGAAGTTTTGCGCCTCGCGTGTGCCCGTGACCCGTGCGCCGTTCTTGGTCGGAAGACAAAGCGACGTTTTGCGCTTCGCCTCTGCCCGTGACTCGTGCGCCGGTGCACCGTTCTTGGTCAGCAGACGAAACCCCGTGTTGACGGTGCTTTGACAGTGTGTTAAAGCATATTGTTATCAGCTTGGGTCTCACAGCGAAACGCAAAAGCCGTTCCGAACGTCTACGACCATGCAAGTTGGGTCTCACAGCGAAGCAAGCCCTACTACGCACGCAAGCCCTACTATGGCAGAATCGTAATCGTTGTTGCGTAGAATGTTGTTCCGAAAACGGCCGAAATTTGCCCGAATATCGTGAATTTCGGACGATTTAGGCGGCGGCCAAAGACCAAACTTGGCCAGATGGTGCAGCGTCGAACGGCGGTTCCGTTGATGCACGGCTCGTCGCGATCCGCCGCCGCAGTCGGCAGTTAGCGCCAAAAATCTGCCAAAAAAACGATATTTTCGGAATTTCGACCGAATTTAGGCGGCGGCCCAAGACCAAACTTCGGCCAGATGGTGCCCGGCGGAAAGCGGTTCCGAAAATGTGTAGATGTCCGGGATCCATCGCCGCTGTCGAGAGTTATAGTGTTGACACACACACACACACACACACACACACACAGACAGACAGAGATTCGGAGATTAGGTAAGGAAGGAAGGAAGGAAGGAAGGATAGGGGAGGGTCGACGCTCTTCACTCTACAATACCAGCGGGCCGTCCCGCGCGCGGTTTTACGATCCGGACACGCGTTTGGCCACCGCGCTGATTATCGATTAACGAGAGGGTCAAGCGAGCCTCGAGCGGGCGAGCCAGATTCTTATCTTCCCCTAGCCGCATTACATTAGCGCTCTCCCATCTACATATCTTGTGACACTCACACGAAATTTGGGTCGTAATGAACAAACCGCGATCACGGTAGCAACTCTACAAGTTCACAACACTTGAATAAATAGGCTCGATTTCCGTGCAAATAGGCATTCCTTCTGTTGGGTAACACCTGACAACTTGGCAGCCCGCTCCTGTGACTGTTCAACACAGCGCGAGGTTCGCCAGGTTGTCGGGCCATTTCCACAAGTTCTGCAAAGGCCCCAGTGAGGTTGGCTGAGACTGTAGTACCGGCAGCGACGTTGTGGGGAAGCCAGATGATGAGATGGACCTGCGCCGAGTGGCGAGACAGCGTTGCAACCATGGACGCGACCCAATGTCCTGTCTTCGACAATGCTCATTGTTCTCTTGCTAAAGTTGGTCGTGTTCTTTCCCCGAAGCAAGTGTGACGGCCTATACGCTTTGCACCAATTCTTCTCTCTCATCAAGTGGCCAATCCAATTGGTAGGGTTCAGCCTGAGCCAAAGTGAAAGTCACGGCTGGAACAAATCGCTCCTTTGTTTTCTGCGTAGCTGGTGCGTCTTTTAGAGCCTCTTTTAATATGTTTCGAACTCCCTGAAACTGTGAATGTAGAGTAGTAGTGTCAATTGAGACGTGTGTACGCTTGCACTGCTGTCATCGCTGCAAAGCGGCGGTGTGCTAAAAAATCTTTTAGTTTTGCAAAGATAACAATCTGGCGTAGTTTGACTCGCATTGCCGCTCGCTGCTCGACAGGCGGCGCTGTGGGTCCGCCGATGGCCAAACGCGTGTCCGGATCGTAAAACCGCGTCCCGCGCTGAAGCAAAGCCGCGCGCGTACACAATCTACACTGCGAGCAGCCATAGATAGTCCGCGACCAGTGCAGCCTGCGTACAGTGCACAGTCTACATTCTGAACCGCCATACACAGTCCGCGGTGACGGCCAGTGTTGCCTGCGTATAGTGCTGAATCCGAGAACGTTTGAGGCAGAGGTTCAGCACCAAGTGAGACAACATTTTGACAACACTTTGCCCGCCTGACACGCACCACGCAACACGCAACACGCACCAGGAAAGTCGTAGAGAAACAGTCTTGGGCTCATTGCATAGGCCTCGACTCACTGGTAATGTCGCTAAGAGACTTCGAAATTCAAAACTTTGAATTGCGCGGGCTACAGTAACCCGAAGGTCGAAAACGGCTCTAACTCGCTCGTCTTACGTCGTAGAGAGGCGTGCTATGGCTCATTTAAAAGCCCTCGACATATTATGTACTCTCTCATGCGATGTGAAAATTTTTTGATTGGTAAAACACGCACCACGCAACACGCACTTGGAAAGTCGTAGTAGAGAGACGATTTTGGGCTCATTAGGTCTCAACTCAGTGATCATTTTGTCTTATAACGGTCATAGCTCAAAAATTTGAATTTCGCGAGTTACAGTACTCCAAAGGTCGGAAACGGAGAAGCTCATTACTCGCTCGTCTTACGTCGTAGAGAGGCGTGCGACACGTCGTTTGAATGCTGGTGGCGCGCTCTTTTGTGCTCTAGCATCGACATACAACACCCCTAGCTTCCTATGGACCCCTGGAGCCAAAATTCTGCACTTGGGGTACGGTAGCATGCAAATCCGTCATAAGTATGTTAAACATCATCTAAATGATAAACGAATGACAAATTCGTAATCAGCGCCCCCGAAAACCCCGAAATCGAGTATAATGTCGCGAAAGTCGACCCGACACCCAATGTTCAAATGGACGCGGCAGGGTTACTGTAGCTCTGCAAATTTGCCAAAAACACTTTTCTGGACCAGATTTCAACGTAGAATCGTTTGAAACCACTTTTGGAGCGATTCGGCAACGCATTCGAGCGCTATAGACGCCGAAATGCGAAAATCGCAATTTTCGACCCCGGAGTCGAAAAAGTCGCAGTGTAAGAAAGTTTTTTTGTGTTTCGCCCGATTTTCTCCGTTCATGGCGCATTCGATAGAGGACATCTGGGAAGGAGCAACAAGAGTAGTCTCACCGCTCTAGCTGCTACCTAGCTCGCACAGCAGCCCGTCAAAGTCGACCCGGGGCCAAAATTCGCGCATTTTTCAAATTTGGCGCCAAAATGGGTCCCGCAGCGATCCAATTCTTTTTTTGCGTGTTCGGCACTATCGAGGGCTACAACATATCAAAAGATAGTATATACCATTATATGCAACTTTTTCGAGTTCTACCCTGTGTAACCCATTTTTCAGTACTTTAAAAACTTAAATTTTTGAATTTCCCGCCAACGGGGTTCCGCAGCGTGACCCCATATGTCGCGCAGGTTGCCCACCTACTAGGCCTACCCAACGCAAAAGACCGTTTGCAAATCGGCCGCTGCACGCGCGAACCCCATCTGGTCCAAATTACTGCGTTTCGCGCACAAACGCTATATACTCCACACTTTTTTGTGGAGTATAACCACACTTTTTTGTGGAGTATAAAAACGGAGCTTGAAAGCGGAATTTTCTTGCTCTAAAAACCTAATACCGGGCGAAATCCTATGCAATACCCTCTTGCAAAGCGGGAGCTCGTAAAGCGGAGCTAAACGAGCGAATTGTCCTCCACGCACACGCACTCTCAGCAGAAAGAACACAACTCTTTACAATGTCAGTCAACATACAAACTCAACTTTTCAAAACTGGAGCTTGTTAGCACTTCTTATACACTTCACTTCGAAATTTTTATACTCGCACGGCCAGCGTCGCCTGTTGCTGCCTGCCTTCAACGCAGGCTTCGCCTGAACAGTAGGACAATGCACGGTAGCAGAGCCTTGCAAAAGCGAACAGTGCGGCAGTGCGCGGTACAGCAGAGAACCTTGCAATGTGCAATTCAACAGAGCCGAACAGTACGACAACGCTCGCGCAGGCAATTCAAGCCGCTTCAGCGACTATTTCGCTTGCAACAGGACAGATCTTGCAACAGGACAATCGGCCCGCTCTCTAGCATTTGTTTTGCGCGCCGCTTTGTACGGCGCGTTCGCGAGGCAGTCAGCGCCATTAGCTTGCAACAGGACAGACTTTCTGCAACAGGACGCTGCAACAGTACAGACGTTGCAACAGGATCGTCGCGCGAGGCGACCAGCGCCAGCGCCGGTGGCTCGCAACAGGACAAACCTTTGCAACAGGACAGATTTTGCAACAGGACAAATCTTGCAACAGGACAGATCTTGCAACCGGAAAATCTGTCCGCTTTCTATCATTTTTTTGCGCTGCGCTTTGTACGGCGCGTTCGCGAGGCAGTCAACGCTGTTGGCTTGCAACAGGACGACTTTCTGCAACACGACAAATGTTGCAAAAGTACAGACGCTGCAACAGGATGCTCGCGCGAGGCGACCAGCGCCATTGGCTCGCAACAGGACAGACCTTCTGCAACAGGAAAGATTTTCCAAAAGGACACATCTTGCAACAGGACAGATTTTGCAACAGGACACATCTTGCAACAGGACAGATTTTGCAACAGGACAGACCTTGCAACAGGACAGATCTTGCAACAGGACAGGTCGTGCACAGATCTTGCAACAGGACAGACAGACCCTGCAACAGGACAGATCTTGCAACAGGACAGATCTTGCAACAGGACACATCTTGCAACAGGACAGATCGTGCAACAGGACACATCTTGCAACAGGACACATCTTGCAACAGGGCAGACCCTGCAACAGGGCAGATCTTGCAACAGGACAGATCTTGCAACAGGACAGATCTTGCAACAGGACACATCTTACAACAGGGCAAATCTTGCAACAGGACAGATCTTGCAACAGGACACATCTTGCAACAGGACAGATCGTGCAACAAGACAGACCTTGCAACAGGACACATTTTGCAACAGGACACATTTTGCAACAGGACAAATCTTGCAACAGGACAGACCTTGCAATAGGACAGATTTTGCAACAGGGCAGACCTTGCAACAGGACAGACCTTGCAACAGGACAGATTTTGCAACAGGGCAAACCTTGCAACAGGACAGATCTTGCAACGGGACAGATCGTGCAACAGGACAGATCTTGCAACAGGACAGACCTTGCAACAGGACAGATCTTGCAACAGGACAGACCCTGCAACAGGACAGGTCTTGCAACAGGACAGATCTTGCAACAGGGCAGACCATGCAACAGGGCAGATCTTGCAACAGGACACATCTTGCAACACGACAGATCTTGCAACAGGACAGATCTTACAACAGGACAGACCCTGCAACAGGGCAGATCTTGTAAGAGGACAGACCCTGCAACAGGACAGATCTTGCAACAGGACAGATCTTACAACAGGGCAAATCTTGCAACAGGACTGTAAGCATGGCACCATTAGGGGTGCCATGCTTAAGTGCATACTTCACATTCCGCGGGCGCGGTATAAGTAGTTCGCCGTTTATTAGCCTGTTAGCTTCTTAGCGGTGGTCGGAAATAAACTGACTATAGCTTTGACGAGCGCTTAGTTGCGAGGTCTTGAGTGCATGTACCGCGCACTGCCGCACTGTTCGCTTTTGCAAGGCTCTGCTACCGTGCATTGCCGTACTGTTCAGGCAAAGCCTGCGTTGAAGGCAGGCAGCAACAGGCGACGCTGGCCGTGCAGCGATTGATTCTCTGCGGCCAATCGATCGAAGCGAGCGAGCTTCTCTGCGGGACGCCGCTGGCGTCCTGCTGGCTTCCTAGCGCGTGCGTGCTGAAGCTTGGCGTGGCGAAGTGCTAGCGAGGCAAGCGCATGCCGAAGCGTCGCGTGGCGAAGTGCTAGGGAGGCAAGCGTACTCGGACGGAGCAATACGTATGTAGTCTACTTCGTTCAGTTACGTATTGCTCCAGCATTTCCAGTCAAGAAAAGTTGTATCTGTTTCTTTTCCTTTTTGTCATTCAGTCTCCAGTGCAAATATCTCAACACTCTCGTTTGGTCTGTCGACAGGCTCTTCAATCTCTGGCGAAAGGTATCAGGTGACATTTCTCCAATGCTCAAACTCTGCCATTGTCTCTCTTCATTAATCGTCCAATTCTGTGGGTTTCTCTGTAGAACAACTGGGCACTCCATCTCGTCTGTGTCAACAGCATCATATTCATCAGCCAAGACTTGCTCCTCATCATCATCTTCAGCAACTTTCTCTTCCAAGGCAATGGCAGAGAAAAAATTAATGAGGGGGAAAAAAAAGAGCAGGGATTGGGGGAGGAAATGTCGGGGGACGCGGGGGGGGTGATGCCTTGGTCGCCAGAGATTGAAGAGCGAGGGGGGGGCTGTGGCGAAACAGACCAAACGAGAGTGTTGAGATATTTGCACTGGAGACTGAAAGAGGAAAAAGAACAGAAATACATGTTTTCTTGACTGGAAATGCTGGAACAATAAAATCATTCCTTCTGGAAGTTATAGTCGAGTGGTTGAGACTGACGAGAGCAAAACATTCCGGCCATGACCTAGTAGCTGTTGCCGCTCCGACTGGTCTAGCAGCGAAAGCGATCAATGGAGTGACACTGCATTCTCTTTTGAAATTGCCTATTCAACACGATGGAACGATGCTTGAAAAACTGAATTTGCAGTACAACACCCTTCAAAGGCTGAAAGCTACTATGGCGAGGAGAGAAAGGAATTCCTCATAGTTGATGAAATAAGCATGCTTGGAGAAAAGATGCTGGTGTTCTGCAATGACAGACTTCAAGAGATATTTGACAATGAAGAGCCATTTGGAGGAATGAATGTCATATTCTCTGGAGACTTCTTCCAACTTCCACCAGTGAAAGACAAGTTGTGCTTTGACCACCCTCTGTTTAGGAACTTTGATATGATGATGCTTGAGCAAAATATGAGACAAAAAGAAGACGTTCCATGGTGCAGAATACTCGACAAAATCAGAATTGGTTCTATGCTGACAGGAAAATAGGTTGGCCTTCTGAACAGCAGAATTAAGCCAGAAGAGGAGATCAGAGACCAGCAATCAGCTGTTTGTGGTGTTGCTTTCGTTCAGTTACGTATACTC
>JASAMZ010007036.1:0-17789 GCA_030248115.1 Linhomoeus sp. GSCO2_2 | reverse complement strand
CAGCAGCCGGGCGAGCCCTGATCCAGACTGCCGCTGTAGAGCAGGTGGCCTCTCAGGTCGCTGCACAGGTACTCGGCCCCGGAAGAGCAGCAGAAGTCGTAGCTCTGCACGCTGACTCGAACGCCGGGGCGGTGCGAAGCAGCTTCTTCAAGCAGCGAGACAGTCCAAAGCCAACTGCTGAGAAGGAGCCGGCGCCGGCGCCTCTGTCGATGACACACAGGGGCTGCGGCTGCCGCTGGTGAATGGGGGAGGACATGGATAGACTCGCTGACACAGGCCAGACCGTGATGGTCTAACCGTCTCTTTAAACAGACCTTGCCAGGGAATCCTCGCAGTCGACAAATTCTATTGTTGTTCTACGAACCTATGTACTCGACATGCGCCAAGCCACGTGTTGTATGCAAATCTCCGACTTCAAACAGTAGACAATATAAATTTGAAATTCAAACTAATACTGTACGCATAAAACCGCCACCACAGCTTAGCACGCATCGCCGAATAAAGTGACTCTTTGCGACACACACGCTCGCTCGCAAGACTGAAAGCGTTTCAAGAACATAGCAACCAGACCTACATGCAGTTGCAAACGTAATCGAGCCGACAAAGCCGCTTCAAGCAACGATCTCGCTCCTTGTAAGTTTGACCTTGACCTACAGCAGATTCTGACGCCCCGCATTCGGGCTATTAGTACTCCACGACCCAACGACCCACGACCCAATCCACGACCCACGACTCAATCCACGACCCAAATCGGAAAAAGCGCATTGCGACTTGAGACGGCCTACCGTATGACTATTCCGAGTAGACAGAGACGGCAGAAAGGTAAAACGGCAACTGCGGCTGAGAATTATGGAATTTCTCGTGATCTCCTGTATGTAGAGGACTGAAAATTGCGCCAAGTGTGTAGAATTTGACTAACCAAATACTGACCAAATACTTCGCAAACTATGCCCGACACAACTATGCAAAGACGTTTTGAAATTTAAGCTATTTGGAATTGTCGAAATTTGTGAATCTTAACAAAAAAATCCCGAATTTTGTTAATTATAAAATCAGAGACTATTTGCTAACTACTTGACGGACTATGCCCAATGCATCGACGCAAAGACATTGTGAAATTTAAGTTGTTTGAAATTGTCATGATTTGGGAATTTTGACAAAAACCTTGAAAATGTCCCAAAATTCGCTAATTAGAAAACTTAGAACGAGTTGCTAAATACTTGGCAGCCTATGCCCGACACAACCATGTCAAGAAGTTATAAAATATCAGCTGTTTGAAATTGTCGAAATTTGGGAATTTTGACAATACCCTTGAAAATAACCCTAATTTCGTTAATTATAAAATCTGAAGCTATTTGATAAATACTTGGCAGACTATGCTCGACACATCGTGAAAAGAAAATTTGAAATTTAAGCTGTTTGAAATTGTCAAAAACTGTGGATTTTAACAAAATCCTTCAAAATATCCTAAATTTCGTTAATTATATTCGCTGAAACTATTTGCTAAATACTTGGCAGACTATGCTCGATACATCCGTGCAAAGCAGTTTTGAAATTTAAGCTGTTTGAATTTGTCAAAATTTGGGAATTTTGACAAAAACCTTGAAAATATCCCCAATTTCGTCAATTGTAAAATCTGAAACTATTTGCTAAATACTTGGCAAACTATGCTCGACACATCAGTGAAAAGAAATTTTGAAATTTAAGCTGTTTGAAATTGTCGAAATTTGTGGATTTTAATAAAATCCTTAAAAATATCCTAAATTTTGTTAATTATATTCGGTGAAACTATTTGCTAAATACTTGGCAGACTATGCTCGATACATCCGTGCAAAGAAGTTTTGAAATTTAAGCTGTTTGAATTTGTCGAAATTTGGGAATTTTGACAAAAACCTTGAAAATATCCCTAATTTCGTGAATTCCAAAATCCGAAGCTGTGTTACAAGTTCATCGCGTCTTATACCCTTTCCATTTCAGCAAAAACTTTCTCGATACAACCTGTAAATGAAAGTGTCATTTTTGACATTTTCATATTTTAATTGTAAATATCTCGGAATAGTGAAATTAGCAACAGAAACGGACAACGGCACGCTACTCAGCGCATTCGACTCCATCGGGTGGCACTAACCGTAATGTTTAGTTGTTCCGGACACACACACGGACAAACATGCGTGTAAGCGCCAACCGGCCAGGGGGGGGGGGGGTCGGGGGAGGGGGGGTATAGGACCCCTCGGGGGGGGGGGGGGGTCTGAGGCCCCTGGAGGGGGGGGGGGGGGTCAAATGACCTAAAAATTTTGGCAAAAAAGTACCAAAAAGTAAGAAAATTTTGCAAAAATAGGCCAAAAAGTGCCAAAAATCGCTTAATTTTGGTCAAAAACGTCCAAAGTATAGCGCCGCAGGCGAAAATTTGCTATTTTCAAGCGCCGCAGGCGAAATTTTGCCATTTTTAAGCGCCGCAGGCGAAAATTTTAGAAACTCTAGGGGGGGTCTTTTGGGGAAGGCGGGAGGGGGGTACCTGGGGGGGTATGGGGGGGGGGGTACACTTTCGGCTTGGGGGGGGGGGAAGCCCCCCCCCATACCCCCCCCCGGTTACACGTATGGACTAGACTCAGTTTTGTTTTCACAGTGCTGCACCATTCCCAGCAAATCATGACAACGAGTTGCTCATGGAGCATTGCCAATTGACCTATGCGAAACATCCGCCACCCGGTACAGCAGTGACAGCGAGACACCAGTAGTTGAAACAGCCAATCAATAATGGCCATGCGAAGCATTCAAACAAATAGTTCTCCTACAATGCGTGTACAGTAGTCAAAAGAAGAATACCCATCTATTTGTTCGGGCTGAAGTTGAACAGGCTGTGCATCTCAGATGACTTCTCAGCCTCTAAGCTACACAAACAAATTCAGCGTGCTCTGCTCACACGCACGGATGTTCTCACTGTAGGCGCAACGCGAAGGGGGTTACGCGCTTCACCGCGCACAAACCGTGGGTAGATGTCTACCATGGCAGCACTGTGGCGCGGCGAGTACAGGGTGTCTTTTTTAATCTGACACATTTATATTTGGAATAACTTTTGCACCACAGGAGATGTTGACTTGAAATTTGGTACACACTAAGAAAACGCTAATTTCGCCATTTCGAGATATTTACAATTACAATAAGAAATTGTCAAAAATGATACTTTTATTTACAAGTCGTATCGACGAAGTTTTTGCTGAAATGGAAAGGGCATAAGACGCAATGAATTGTATGCTATTACCCATATCAACTATGTTTTAAATAGTCGCCTACTATGCTCATAAGGTGACAGACAGAAAAGCTTGGTGGGTGACTCAAGGTCACCTTTCCAAAGCTCAAAATTATTTCAATTATACAAAGATTTCCCACTACTGAACTGCACGAGGTGAAACATACATGTCGCGGGTGAAACGGGCAAGCACAGTAGAGAGTCAGCGTATTCAAAATAAGCACCCCCATATTCCAAATAGTCACCCCACAATAACTGCACCACATTCAAAGCAGCTGCGCCACAATGTAGTCTGACACACATTCGGCAGCCACAGTCCCACAATGCATTCAAATTTTCAAAAAATAGCAAAGCACGCCACAATCCAAGCACGCGCACGCTGCGAAGCACACAAAGTCCAATTAAGCGCAAACTCAAAATTCCATCAAAATTCAAATTTTCAAAAAATAGCAAAGCACACCACAATCCAATTACGCGCACGCTACGAAGCACATCAAAGTCTAAAGAAGCGCAAACTCAAAATTCCGCCAAAATTCAAATTTTCAAATATTCCGCCAAAATTATATGACTTTGCAGACTTGCCAAAATTAAAATTTCGCGTCAAAAATAGCGCGCCAAAATTGTTGGCAACTTGCCAAAATTAACTTTTCGCGCCAAAAATAACTGATAAGATCTTTTCGAAGTTTTTCGAAATAAATTATTATCCAATCAGCGTTTAGAATTTTAACTCTGGCCAATCACCATAAAGTTTAATTTTTGATTAACCCTTCAATTCTGGACCCCCTGCTGAGTTTAACCCTATTTTTGGCAGTATAAAAGGGCCGCTCGATCATTATTCAAACAGTTTTGGCATTCGAGCGAAAATGGACCTGCAAAAGTGCTCTTCTGTGGACCAGCTGAACGCCATCATCGCCTCAGGCCTCTACCACCAGGTTCCGGGTCTCGCGGACGCCATTTTCGAGCGCTACCTTCAACTGGACCCCAATGGAGCCAACTGCCTGGGCGATGTGGACTACTGGACCTTCCTCGACCCCACCTTCTACTCTCAGGACGTCGGCGAACAGTCCCCACGGGACTATCAGCAAGTAACCGACGTGCCTGAGCCCCCACCCAAGCGATCCAAGCTAGTGGACTACGAGGACAGCCAGGAGAGCAGCCAAGTGGACCAGGAGAGCAACAGCCAGACGGGCGGAGGCCAGACGGGCGCGCAAGACTTCTTCTCGCTGGACTTCATCGCTGAGACGAACGCCAAGAAGCTCCACATGACGCAGAAGGAGTACAAGCTGCGCCTGGACGAGACGAAGATGGCCTCCAAGGACTGCATGCACCAGGCGATCAGCAGCGCCATCGAGATGGGCTTCAAAGACGCGAGCAGGCACGCAATGGTCGGCTTCACCATGGCCCACCCCGACCTGCAGGAGCCCATCAAGATCTTCAAGTCGCACAAGGAGAAGATCAGCGCCGACAAGGTCCTCAACCGAGCCGCTGCAGTGCTCCAGTCCAACGCCACCGTGCGCCTGGTTGACTGCGACATCACGGTCATCCACACGGACGAAATCGAGGTCGGCGGCTTGCCATCGCCTGGCAACCTGGTGCAGTACCTGGAGAAGAACTCGACGGGCGGCAAGAGCACCCTCTTCAAAGTGCGCAACCCTGGGGACCAGCTGTGCATGCCACGGGCCGTCGTCTGCGCCATGGCCAGGGAGCTCAAGGACACCAGTGAAGAGGCTGCCAAAGAGTGGGAGAGGGTGCGCAGGCCCGACAACAAGAACCGAGCGCAGAAGCAGGCTGCTTTGAAGCTGTGTCGCGACTCTGGCATTCCAGAGGAAGGCCCACACACGCTCCAGCACCTGCAGAAGATCGCCGACTTCATCCAGCCCCACTTCCAGATTAAGGTCTGGAAGTTTGGACTGGGTGGCGGACTGGTCTTCGAGAGCGAGCCTGCGGCCAAGATCGTGTGCCTCCTGATCGCCAATGGACACACCTACGTGATCAAGAGCATGCCGGCCTTCTTCAACAGCTCGTACTTTTGCCACAGCTGCAACAAGGGCTACAGCACGAGGGGGGTGCATGCCTGCAAGAGTACCTGCAGCGCCTGCCTGAGCGACGCTGGCCCCTGCGCCCGGACGGACGTCATGAGCTGCCAGCAGTGCCACCGCTGGTTCGGCAACCAGCTCTGCTTCGATCGCCACCTGGAACAGCCGCACCCCAACCGCAATGGACTGCCAGTCTTCAGCGTGTGCCAGCGCCTGTGGACCTGCCAGCAGTGCCAGCGCCAGGTGTACAAGGGCATCGACCACAAGTGTGGCCAGAGCAGGTGCGAGGTGTGCAGGGAATACTACCTCTCTGACACCAACCACCAGTGCTGGATCAAGCCAGTGGAGAAGCAGAGCACCAGTGACTACAACTACATTTTCTGGGACATCGAATCAAGCCAGAACGAGGCCTACGACAGGGATGGCAAGAAGAAGGCGCACCTGCCCCTCTACATCGTGGCGCAGACCATCACCTCCAAGTGCGCCGACAGCTGGGAGCGTGGCCAGCTCTGCCCCAACTGCAAAGACCACCACCAGAGGGTCTTCCAAGGAGTGGACGCCATCAACCAGTTCATGCAGTGGTGCGTGGACTTCGACAAACACGCCGGATGGACTGTCTTCAGCCACTACGGGCGGGGCTACGACCACCTATTCATCGTCGACCACCTGCTCCAGCAAGGGTGCTGCCCCAAGAGCATCTGCAACGGGCTCAAATTCCACAAGCTGGAACTGCCATCCAACAGGAAGGGCGTCAAAGGGATTAAATTCCTTGACAGCCACAACTTTTTGCAAATGCCATTGAAGCGAATCCCAAAATCATTCGGGTTCAACGATGGCTTGGAAAAGGGCAGCTTTCCATACCTGGCGCTCAAGGCCGAGACCCTCAACTACAAGGGCAGCTACCCGCCGATCGAGGACTACTGCCTCAACAACCTGAAGCCGGAGGAGCGCCAGAAGATGGTGGAGTGGTACGAGACGGTCAAGGATGGGGAGTTCGACATGCAGGCCCAGCTGCTGAGCTACACGCAGGCCGACGTCGACATCCTTCGCCGCGGGGTGCTGGCCTACCGGGACCTCTTTGTCCAAGAGACAGGAGTGGACCCATATGCCAACTCCACTACCACCCCAAGCGCCGTTATGCGTACCTTCCGAGCCAACTACCTCAAGGAGAACACCATCGGGATCGTGCCAAGCGGGGGCTATCGCTACAAGACCGATCGCCAGTCCACGGTCGCCATTACGTGGCTGACGTGGCTGGAGCAGCAGCGCGGCATCAAGATCCAACACGCGGGCAATGGACGCGAGGCTACAGTGGGCAGCTACAAGGTGGACGGCATGGACGAGACTGGCAAGGCCTACGAGTTCTATGGTTGCCTGTGGCACGCCTGCCCCACCTGCTACCCCAACCGGAAGGCTAAGATACCAGGCCCGGACAAGACAGCTGAAGAGACCTACCAGAGGACGCTCCAACGCGCAGCTGACATTAAAGCCGCTGGACACGACCTGGAAGAACTGTGGGAATGCAAGCTGAACGAACTGCTAGAGGACGACCCCCAAATGCTGGAGCAGTTCCACAACATCAAGGAGACCAAGCTGGTGGACCCAATGCACGATCGGGAAATGCTCTTCGGCGGCAGGACCAACGGCGCCAAGCTCTACCACAAGTGCCAGGAGGGACAGGAGATCTGCTACGTCGATTTCTGTTCCCTCTATCCATGGAGCTGCGCATATGGGAAGTTCCCCAAGGGCCACCCCATCATCCACAGCCATGGCGACTTCCCAGAGATCGGCACCTACACCGGGGTCATCAAGTGCAGGGTGCTGCCACCCCAGGACCTCTACTTTCCATTGCTGCCGGCCAAGATCAGGAACAAGCTCATCTTCGCCCTCTGCCGCACCTGCGCCATTGAGAACCAGCAGCCGCCGTGCAACCACAGCGAGAAGGACAGGGCCTTCGTGGGCGCGTGGACCACCCTGGAGATGGAGAAGGCCGTGGAGCTGGGGTACAAGATCCTTGACACCTACGAAGTGTGGGAGTACCCCGAGACAGCTCAGTTCGATGGCAGCGACCTCGACACCGGCCTCTTCACACGATATATTTTTGCGTTCCTGAAATTAAAACAAGAATCGAGCGGCTGGCCGAAGTGGGTCAAGAGCGAGACCCAGCAGGAAGAGTACATCAAGTGGTACGAGCAGCAGCAGGGCATCAAACTGGACGCCAGCAAGGTGCAGCGCAACGAGGGCCTTCGCTGCCTGGCAAAGCTGATTCTGAACTCGTTTTGGGGCAAGTTCGCGCAGCGGTCGAACATGGAGCAGCGCGAGTTCCTCAACGACGTGAAGGACTTCAACATGCTGCGCGCCGACCCCTCGATCAAGGTTCTATACTGGCGGCTGATCAACGACGACGTCGTGGAGGTCCAGTACAAAATGAAGACGCAGTGGGAGCAGGCGCTGAACACCACCTCCACCGTGATCGGCAGCTTCGTGACGAGCATCGCGCGCCTGAAATTGTACACCTACCTGGAGAAGCTGCAGGGCGCCGTCCTCTACTACGACACGGACAGCGTGATCTACTTGAAGAGCGCCGACACCCCAGCCATCCAGACGGGCAGCTTGTTGGGGGAGCTGACGGACGAGCTGGAAGACTTTGGCAAGAATGCTCGGGGGGTCGAGTTTTGGTGTGGTGGGCCGAAGGTGTACGGGGTCAAGATCGCGACGGATGACCGCGACGACTTCCAGTACATCCTGAAGGTCAAGGGGTTGACCATGTCCTACCAGGCCGCGCAGACCATGAGCTATGAGAGGCTGAAGAAAATGGTGCTGGACTTTGTCGAGGGGACGACCACTGTGCAACCTGTGAAGCAGCAGAACATTCGCCGAATGAAGGACTTCAAAGTGGTGAGCGAAGAAGGAGAGAAGCGAGTGAAAGTGACTTATGACAAGCGCGCTGTGTTGCACGATTTTACCACGCTTCCATTCGGTTATTGCAAGTGATCTGTTGAAGTTCGCGAAAAATTGTTTGAAAGTTGAAGCTTGTGAAAAAATCGTTTGAAAATTGTGGAGTACATACACACGCAAACACTTCATCAGAAGCGCTGTCGCCGCGCTAAGCACATTCAATGTGGCATCGTCGTGACACGTTGTTCGCTAAAAATTTGAGAAAAATCGATAATTTTCAACTGCTAAGTACACACGCAAACTCTTCATCACGAGCGCTGACGCCGCGCTAGGTGGCACACTTGGCGTCTGGCATACACACACGACATCGTCAATGGCGCATTTGCCTTCTTCATAAGCGCCGACACTTGGGCTAACCGAAACACTCGTCGTCTGGTACATACTTGGAGTGCCATCGTCGATGGCAATGCAGCCTCCGGTCTCGTCGATGCGCGTGTCTGCTACATACAAAACTCAGAAGCACTGGCGCTGAGCTGCACACGTTTGAGTCTTGTGCACGGTCAGTGGTTCTACGAAGCGCCGCTAGGCTTGTTTGTCGTGCACTGACGTGTTGCCAAACGCCATTACGACAGCACGAGCAAGCGTTGGTTCCAAAGAAGGCAAACATAAAACAAATAAATAAAATAAATAAAATAAGCAAAGTAAATAAAATAAATAAATAGAATAAATAAAATAAATAAAATAAATAAAATAAATATATAAAATAAATAGAATGAAGTAAATTAAATTAAAAACAAATAATATAGTAAATTAAATAAATAAAATAAATAAAATAAGTAAAGTAAATAAAATAAAGTAAACAAAATAAATAAAATAAATAAAAAATAAATAAAATAAAATAAAATAAAATATAGAATTAAAATGCGGCATTTCAATCCTGAAAACGCCATCACAAATGGATCCCCTTTGACGAAGAGGCCGAGCAGCAGCAAATAAAATTAAATTAAATTAAAATTAAATTAAAATAAAAAATAAACATAAAGTGAAGTAAAATATAATAAAATTAATATAAAGTAAAATTAAAATAAAATAAAATAAAAATAAAATAAAATAAAATAAAATAAAATAAAATAAAATAAAATAAAATAAAATAAAGTAAAATATAATAAAATTAAATTAAACTTAAAATAAATATAAAATAAAATAAAATTAAAATAAATAAAATAAATAAAAACAAAATGTAAATAAAATTAAAATTAAAATAAAATAAAATAAAATAAAATAAAATAAAGTAAAATATAATAAAATAAAAATAAAAATAAAATAAAGTAAAATATAATAAAATTAATATAGAATAAAATAAAATAAAATAAAGTAAAGTAAAGTAAAATATAATAAAGAAAAAATAAAATAAAATAAAAAATAAAGAAAAATATGTGGCTGCTTTACAGAGTGAAATTTTCCGTATTTTTTACGACACCAGATAACACAAACAGGGTGACGGACTCATTATCAACTACTAAGTGTGACGTATATCGATGACACAACTGTAATTATGTTCAAAGCCACATATAACACCATTACTGCTACACCCCATGACAAAACCGAGCAAATAAGCTTGAGCACAAAAAGTTGAAGAAACTCTCAATCATGCTACATCACGTTCTGCTCGCGCAAAAGCAGGCGTACGGCCTCATTATCAACTACTAAGTGCGGCGTATATCGATGACACAACTGTAATTGCGTTCAAAGTCCCATATAACACCATTACTGCTACAGCCCTGACAAACTGAGCAAATAATTCACCACAAAAAGTTGAAGAAACTCTCAATCATGCTACATCACGTTCTGCTCGCGCAGAATTTTTAATTCAGAAATCTTGGCGGTGCCTTTTTTGTAGCAGCCTTCGCAAAAAAGGACCTTTGACCACAGGACTTTCTCATTGGTTCTAAAAACCACATTTACACAAAAAATGTCGCATTTACACAAAAAGAATTGTATATTTAAAAACCTCTGAGCGATTTTGCAATCAAGGCAAATTGTGGACAACTGAGCCAACTCGACTATCTCCTTGTGGCCCTGTGGGGTCTCGAATAAGTCGAAAAACTCGCGCTCGCCCAACTCGTATCCCTACATGGGTGGCCTAATTCCGTCTGGATAATAATGCGCACGCCCCAAAAAACCATATTGCTCAGTACAACCCCTTAGCATGCAAAAAACTTATGAACTATACTTCGCGGGCGCCTCTAACGCAGGGCGGAAGGGGGCGCGCAGCAGACGGAGCAGGGAAAACGTACGGCGGGGGCGCTAGAATAGTAGGGGAGTTATTGGGATGGGGTCATTCCAGACGGCGTACAAAAAGTGTCAAACCGGTAGCGCTCGTGCGCAAAAACGAGCCGTCTTTCTGCAGGTGGAGGAATTCGCTCGATTTAGCGTCGAAATCAGAGAAGAAACTCTCAATCGTGCTTGGGGGTAAGCGGATGTGCTTGTTGCCCTCGGCGCAACGCTGCGCGTCGCAGGGGCGGGGAAATGTGCCCCGCCACTCGCTGCCGTATTGCTGAAAGACAATGCACTAAGCAATACGAATATCAAAGTTTCTCACCTCGAATCTAAAGGCACAAGCAATTTTTTTCAAAAACCATACAGAAGATGACAGAACTCACGTCAAAATTCTGGATTCTGCATTCCAAAATATGGTTGGTTCTCCCATCCATTCCGATGCCGGTGGGCATGAACGAGTGCAATCCCAAACCATGCACAAGACCTGAGGAGCCTTTGCGCACAAAGTTGCGACCGACTTCCCTCATTGCCTTGTGCACGGGGGGGGAGGGACTCGAATCCAAAGAGGGGCAAACTGCCGTTCTCTTTCCAGTGGATGTAGTGGTGATCAGCAAAATGGGTGAGGCCGTGCTCGCGTAATACGCCGCAGCGATCGTCTTTCAAATGAAGAACTGACTCCACTTTTTGAGCCTTCTTCTTGCCGCCTACTGAAATCTCCCATTTCTTGACTAACGACATGTTCCCTCTAAGGTATTCCTGCAAAAGTGGTAAATTCTTACAAGCTACTAATGAAATAACAAAGGCAGTGACCGTCTAATGCCACTCACCAAATTACCGCAGTTCGTAGTAAATAGCGACTTGAGATAATACGTCACAAAAGACAGTTTGCCTGCAATTGTAGCATGTGGCGCTTCGTCTTCTCACTCTCTGTGTTCGATTTGTGGTAGTTTGTATTAGGCTTGCATACTGTAACAACTTTGCCTGGCGCGCCATCGTCTCAAAGCCCGATCCCTCTCTACAACCTAGCAGCCTTTGCGAAAGACCTAGACTTCCTCTAGCCTTCCCGCCTGAACCAACCCCAGCCGTTATAGCCTCCCAAAATAGCCAGCCCAAGCAAGAGCCTACAGACGTCAGCAGACGAGCCGGCCAGCCTACATATCGAAACCAGCAAGCTCTACCGCCAAGTATCGTCACCTGGACTCGTCATCCCTTCAGCTGCGCCTAGACGCCTTCCCGCTCCCCTTTTAACTGGTGAAGTCGACTTTGATTCTTGGCTCTCCATCTTCATGCGCGTAAAAGATGCACTAGATTTGAGCAACCATGCAGCACTGAGAGTGCTGCCATGCCTCCTGAGAGGAAATGCTGCAGAGGCTCATTATGCCCTTGAGCCGGACCACAAAAGCAGCTTGTCTGAGCTAGTCAGTCAGTTGCGTCGCGCGCTCCTCCCTGAAGAACTGAGGTTAAAATATCAGATGGAACTAAGCCAGCGCATAATGGGCCCCAGAGAAACAGTTGTGAAGTTTGCCATCGAAATTCAGAGGCTGACAAAGCTTGCCTATGGCAACAAAGTTGGTGCATCCCTTGACAGCCTAACAAGAGATCTCTTTCTGCAAAAGCTCCATCCAACCATTAGGAAACAACTGGAATTTCTTGAAATGCCAGACTTCAACACAGCGAGGCACAAAGCTCAGCTGGTCGAGTTGTTGTTGTTGTTGGTGTCGAGGCCGTTCAAGGATCCGGCGGCCCTTGTTAGGGGGCCAGCAGTCCCATGCGCCGGGGCTCCAGGGCAGCAGGGAAGGGGCTGAGGCGTCTCCGTCTGAAGGGAAGGCCCGTGGCCCTCGGTCGGCAGGCCTCTTCGGCTTTTGAGGGAGACGGGAGGGGGCCCTGTGGCGGACGACCGCTCGCCCAATGGTCCCCAACCAGTCCACATCCAAAGGGGCCCAGAAGGACCACGCGACGGGGGACCGGCGTCCGGGGTGGTAGGCGGGGATGTAGGAGATCCCTGGGCCCAGTCCTGTAGCTGGCCAGCGCGAAACCGGCCTCTGTCCCAATGCCCTCCTCCTCCCCCACCGACTGTCTGGGCGGCCACGCGCTGATGTTGTTGCCTTGGGCGCTGTCCCTTGCTCTCTGACCACCCACTCTCCCAGCTGCTTTTCAGGGCCCTTGTTGGTAGGGGCTGCTCTCGAAGTGGTAGGTGCAGTTGGCGCCGCTGACTAGGCGGATGCCAGGAGCCGCCTGGTGGGATCGCAGGCGCTGGAGTCCGTGTCCAGCTGCTTTCCACCGGGTGCCGCACCCTTGGCTCCCAGCTGGTCGAGTCGTCACCAGAGTTGTTCTCTGAGCCAGTTCATCGGCGAAAGTTGCCATCGATTCAGAGCAGGGTGCCACCCAATGTCACAGTAACTCCAATCTGGCAGGACAGTGCCACGGAAAGAGTCGTGGGAGTGCCAACCAGGCAGGCTGAATCAATTTCCCCAGTGGCTATGAGACCAAGTAGAGTGGACAGTTCCCTTTCAATGGGTGAGACCACCTGCAATTCCAACAGCGTCCAAGCAAAGCGGATGGAAGCCACGTTGTCAACTGGCCTGAGTCAATTCATCTCCCATTCTCCGCAAGTTGCGAGTTGCCAAGATGTGTCTGTCGTGGCTGAAATCAGTCAGAACGAGATCAAGTCAGAGCCACCCATGTCAGAACATGCAAACTCTGATGCGCAGGACCCCAGACCAGATGGGTCAGAGAGGCTATGTGTGCCCTTGTTGCCAGAGGAAGAGCAGACGTTTCACAATACAGATAGCGCTGCGTGTGGAATTGTGACATGCCAAGTTACTGAAGCTGCAGAAAGTCTGCAAGTTTTGACCACTGTGGTAGTCGGTGTTTCTTCATTAGCCGCCTCGAGTGTCTGTCTGGCTATACTCAAACTGAGAGCGAGAGGTGAGAGCATTTCCACTGATGAAAACGACTTGACGGCCAAGGAAAATCCTATAATGGCGCAGGAGCCACGGGTGCCATTCCAGGCAGTTGAAGAGAACAGAAGTGAGCCGCTCTCAGACAGTGAAGTGAAAGGCGTTCGCCATCGAAAGCGACGCAGGAGAGTGAAGCGAAGGAAGCGGCAGAGTGGACCCTTGTCGAAGTTAGTCAAGCCGAAAGGGCAAATGTGTGGCCAAGAAAACTTGAGTCGAAATGACGACAAAGAGATCGAAAGGCCAAGTGGCAGATGTGAAGGGCTAGCTGAGGCCAAGAAAGCTCTAGTGAAGTGCGAGCTTCGTAGGATCCGAGTGGAGCAATGTTTGAGTCGTGAGAAGTGCTCCAGAGCAGTAGTGAATTTTGTCAGTGTTTCAATTCTTCTCGCCTTGCACCAGAGCAGCCAGATGTCAGAGCCTTCCGATCAGTCGCCACGCGCGCACACGATACCACCTTTGAAGGGTGACGCTTCACAGTTGCTTACCCGTCGCTACCGCAGTCCTTCGCCCCCTTCTCAGGCAAAAGCGAACAGCGTCAGGTCTCGCAGGTGGGCTGGACTGAAACAGGTCCACAACGAGTGGCCCTGGAGACTGAAGGCCACGTGCGGCAATTGCAAAGTGCAGGCGACACTGCAGTTGGCATCGCCACCCAGGGATCACTGCATCGACCCACCGTAACCCCCACACCCCTTCTTTGTCTAGTCTCTGTCACCTTCGAGTGTCCTCCGCAAATGCGAAGTTAGTCGGAGAATTAGGCTTGTGTCGCAGCAGCAGCAGCAGGTAGTTTGCTTTGCCCACAGAGGGGATATGTGATAAGACAGTGTTTGGCCAATGGAGGGCCCCAATTTGAGTAGAATGCTGCGCAAAGCACCTTGCCTCTTAAAAGTTTTCCAAGTGGAGTGAAGAGGAGAAGTGAGGAGGAGAAATTGTGGATGCGTTTGCATTAGTTAGTTTTGTATCTCTTGCAACTTGGTTCCAATTCCAAAATTTTTTTTTTATTCAGGAGTTTTGAGCAAATTAGGTAGTTGCCTTTAACTTCTCCCAGCAAGGATTTCGTCAAGCACATCCACTGGAGCCAAGGAAAGCCGACACAACCCACAAGTTGGAAACGTGAGTTCGAATTTGTCATTCTCAAATACTCTGCAGTTTAGAACTAAATTTCACTGAACCAGAAGCTTTCGTAGTCAAATTTAAATACCTACATGAGACAACCTTCTGGTTCACCAACGTGAAAGTTGCTTACGATGTTCTTGCCATGCCTCGTGTTATTGTAAAAGCAAATTTCACGTTGTCGCATTTAATGGCGAGTTGTTAAATGGATGTCATGTTTCTCTACCGTTTGTGTCCTCTCTGTCGCGTCAACGTGTCTCCATCTGTTGTAATTAAATAGTCTCGTTCACTGAAGCACGCTCTTGGCGATTTGCTGTGCTACGACGTGTTCTTTGTTTCTCTCAACGATAGCGAGTCGTCAAGTATGTAGTTTGTATGGTAGGTAGATAGCGTTGTTATGTAAGTTGTGCGCTACCTTTGTTTCCATTTTGTCCTTGTTGGCTGTCATCTCTTCAAGTTTGCTGTTGCGTTGTTCTTTCTCTACAAGTTGTTCTTCGTTTGCTTCTTCTAACGTATAATGTTCGAAGGTCGCAAGAAAAGTTGTGCGTGACGCATATGTGTGGTAGACGTGCATCGGTTCTAGTAGTCTGTGTACCTTGTGTCGCAGCTCATTGCTGTTCGCAAATTCTTCAAGCAACAACTTTGTAAGAAAGGCAGTTGTAGCATGGGATGCTTAGTTGCAATCCCTGCTTGTTCATGTAGAAATGATTTTAAGATTCGCGAGTCTGTCTTGTGTCTACTGTCTCTCTTCTGTCCCTCTGTCAGTGTCAGTTTGTCATTCTCGTGTTGCCGACGGTTGTGTTGAGTTCTGTTAGTGTCCCATTTTGATGGTTAGTTTAGTGTGTCTCATATTCGTATGTACAACCGTCTCGTTGCTGTTTCCAGTTTCTTCAAAACAGTAAACAGCAACTTTTGTAAGAAAGGCAGTTGTAGCATGTGGCGCTTCGTCTTCTCACTCTCTGTGTTCGATTTGTGGTAGTTTGTATTAGGCTTGCATACTGTAACAACTTTGCCTGGCGCGCCATCGTCTCAAAGCCCGATCCCTCTCTACAACCTAGCAGCCTTTGCGAAAGACCTAGACTTCCTCTAGCCTTCCCGCCTGAACCAACCCCAGCCGTTATAGCCTCCCAAAATAGCCAGCCCAAGCAAGAGCCTACAGACGTCAGCAGACGAGCCGGCCAGCCTACATATCGAAACCAGCAAGCTCTACCGCCAAGTATCGTCACCTGGACTCGTCATCCCTTCAGCTGCGCCTAGACGCCTTCCCGCTCAACGCAGCAAATTGTTTCATAACAAGAAGCCGACCAGCCCGCTCCAAGAAGAGCCTAGCCTTCCTCTCAAGACCGAAAACAAGAGCCGCTCGAGAGGCCATCACCCCTTCATATAAAAGACCCTCCCATCAAGAGAGACCGGAAGTTGGCAGTCGAGTTAGGGCAGTTAGAAAGCAGTTAGAAGTCAGTCTAGGCAGTCCCGGCAGTCAGCAGCCAGACGTCTGTAGAGTTTAGCCTTCGTTTGCAGTCTAAGGTACATAGGTAAGTTGACAGCCAGTTTGGAAGAGAATAAAAGAGGAAGAATGCCACCATCCGAATATGGTTAGGAGTCGAGGCGCGTCGTCTGTGGTTTGATTGCCATTGTTGTCGTGGTGTGAGTTTGTTCTGTTTGTGCCCTTTGAAACAATGTAAATACTTTCCAAGCCTGCGCATCTGCAAGACAGCTACAAGAGCGACCTCAGACCAGTCGATAGATAAGCAGACTTCCTGAGTTGACCTCAACAAGCCAGTCCGGCTGAACGCCCAATCTTCTCGTGACCGTGGCCCATCTCGACCCCTGACCCCCAATTCGTCTAGGTAAGCAGACAAGTCATCAGAAGTCCAATTGCGCATGCGAAGCGTCGAGTTTAGAGGTGCGGCCACGCGTTACACAATGTCAAACACTCCTATCACGCGAAAAGACAACGTATCGCGCATAAGCTTACCAAAATTTCCACAAACGGCAGGAATGACAATGCCGCTACCAACTCAAAAATCAATGCGATATTACGGTAGCCATGATGTAATTTGCGGATTAGTTGTGTTTTTGCTTTCTAGTATTGCCACAATATCGATTTTATCGACTCTATGATTTTGTTGACACTATGGTACTTCACTCCTGCTACCCGCGACGATTTCGTCGATTCTGGTGCATGAGATGCATACTGAATCTTTTGCTGCATGGGTATTACCCTAAAACTCCTCAATTTAGCTTAGAGGGAACATGTCCCAATAAGCACGATTGAGAGTTTCTTCAGAGGTATTCTGAGGTGAGTATCACCGAAGTCCTCTGTTTTTGGAAAGTGGAGTCGGGGTATCCGTCACCACACAGTCACCAAGCTGGTGTACGTTGGAGTATGAAGCGAAATCGCTCGGCACCGAACACGCGCATGATAAAATTCAAGAGCAAATTTGGGTCCGCGGTTCTGTTTGACAAGCCGCACAACCATTTGTACTACAAGCACGTGCACCCCGAATGCAGTGGTAGCCAGTTCACGGAGCCATACGTTCCTCTCATTAGGCAGGTACTCAAGGAGGGTACTGTAGTCAAGAAGACCAAGAAGAAGGTTGTGATTGAGCTGGACTTCGGTCGTTGTGTTGGAGTCTCCAATATTGGCGGACGAAAGTGCTATTCTGTGCGTGTGATAATGCAGGCTGGTCGCAACGTTATCATTTCATCATTTCCGAACTAGGTTATCAACATGGTACACCCGATAGGAATATGCTGAGAATTGTCGTGGGGGTATTCGACACAACTCAAGAGCAAGCGAACATACGTTTGAGTACCAAACGAAGTCGCATATCACTGAACACTCGCGCAAACATATCGCTGTCTGAGAACAGCTCCATCATCACATGCTCTTCCTTGAGCCCACATTTCTTGGCCCATTGAAGGCAGTTCTTCAAAACCTTCTTCCTGTCAAGGCGGTTCTGCAGGGAATTCAGAGCATGATCTCCAAAGCACGAAGTGCCAATCGAATCCTTCATACTAGGGTACTTCTCATTCACAAAATCAACCAGCGCCGCACAGAATGCTTCCTCAGCCGACTGGACACAGGGCTTTGATTTCTTCTGACCCATGTCTGGAATTAGACTAAGCAAATCACAATACGTGCGTATATGTACCTATTAGTATGACGGTTCGGAGTTCGATCGTTGTGCTGGATGCTCCAATATTGGCGGCCGAAAGTGCAGTGCGCGTAATAATGAAGGTATTGGCAACGTCGTC
>JASAMZ010007033.1:0-11262 GCA_030248115.1 Linhomoeus sp. GSCO2_2 | reverse complement strand
CTAAACAAGCTATACGTGACACTCATAGAGTGTCAGATAGGCACTCCGCGTGATCGTTTAAGCAGACGGGGGCATAGTAAACCTGAAGGAGCTTTGCATGAATTTGCACAGATCCAGAATCTCGGCTGTCCAGTGGCCAGGTTGACTATGAATGACCCAGCGCATCACTTCGACGTTTCATCAATTGCCGTAAGTAGGAAAAAGGGACCGCAAATCGCCAAACAAACGACGGATTCGCGTTCTGCGGCGTCAGAAAGCCCAGACCCCGGCGCCAGACTGTCAACACAATTTTGAAAATTCGACCCAGGGACCCAATTTTTGGCCGGCCGGGTGCCGAAAGCAGGGTGAAGGCGTCCAAAATCCCAAAACAAACACCGGATTCGTGTTCAGCGTCGTCGAAAACCCCCGAAACAAGCGAAAACTCAATTTCAAAAAATTGACCCCGGGATTCAAAAATTCGGCGCGGCCGGGATACGGTACCTCAAAATGGTCAAAACACTTCGTCTAGACCAACTTTTGACGCGGAACACGATGCAACGGTCAATTTGCCGCTAAAGGCACGCTTTCCAGCCCAAAAATCCATTCATAGTCGAAAATCCCAATTTTCCGCTCGGGACCCGGGACTTTTGCCACGGCGGGTCTCTGGAAAGGCGAGACCGATCTCGGCGGTTTTGGTGTCGAATGAAAGGTAATATAAGTGTCCAGGTCAGAAATTAAATTGGCGAGGATCCACCGTCGCAAACTCGAGTTACGATTTTTTAAAGGTCGGAAAAAAATTTTAAATTTTGAATTTTCTACCGTACTCGCGCGTCTGCCCGGGACCACTTATAAGAGCCCGGCTTTCCGGCGATGTCGCCTAGAAATCTGCAAAGGCCTACAACATATCCAAAAATCACCAAATTCGGGCCACTTTTGCGAAAGTTATGGCGTCCTGTTTTTTTTTACTTAGCAAAAATTCGAATTTTTGAATTTTCGCAAAATTCTTCAACCTGCCGAAATTTTTTCACCCCCGAGCACGCTGCGCGTCGACATAAGCTATCTTTTTAAAAAAAAAATTTGGCTCCCTAAGTGCTTCCTAGCGAGCACTAGCTCTGGTTATGTTAACTGTAGGCTTTACCGCTCCTATAGCACTCCTTCGCTTTTCAAGCGGCGGAGTCATAGGTTCCTTTGTGGGGGGGGGGGGGGTTTTGGGGGGGGGGGTTCCCCCCCCCCCCTGGCCATCGGCCGATACGGACGAGGTTCCGGACGACCCCCCCCCGGACTCCCATCTCAGACCGACCCCCCCCCCCCCCAGCCGACCCCAAATTGCCCAAAAATTTCCGCCTGCGCGCAATTTTGTTGTTTTAATATGTATTTTGACCATTTTTAAGCTAGTAAATGGTGTTTATGTGTGTATGTTTGCAGTACTAGGTAAATGAGTAAAACACACGTTTTTTTCTGCACTTTTTGAAGCAAAAACTTGCCAAATTTCCTACAGATAAAAGACCCCCCTAGCTTTTCAAAATGGCCATCCGGAAACGGAATCCGGTTCCGGATGACCCACCCTCCTCGCACCCTCAGTTGACCCCCCCCCCCCCCGGACCAAATCTGGTAGGAACCTATGGGCGGAGTGCCAAAAATTCCGCCCCCCCCCTCCCCCCATTCCAAAATCCTGGATCCGCCACTGCCGAGAACGGTAATCAACAACCTACCAAAAATGGAAAGTTCCATCTGTTTAATTCCTGCCCAACACGGCTGTTACCGTCTCTACATTTGCATACATGAGACGCGTACGCCAAACACGCAAATTCGGCCAGATGATGTGTGAAACGTGTTTCGTTTCCTGCGAGTGTTTTCGCGCCAGTGTTTGGCGAAGAAATCGCAAAACTGATGTAAAATTATGGGCGTACTGTTCATCATTTGAAACGGAGCCTTCTTTGTGAAGGCCGCCAAAATGCTAACCGCCGAAGAGAACGACACGAGTCGAATCATTCGCGAGTGAGACTTAGAAAGAGAGCAAACAAATCATAGTAGATTTTTTCCAGATTTTGCCAATTTTAGCGAGATCGAAGAGACGTTGGTGCACGCCCAGCAGCTGTACAATCGCTTCGTCGAATTGTCGGCCACCGAAGGCGCTACGAACCAGGAAAAAGTGCAAATTTTCACGATTTTGAAGCTCGAAAATGTTAAGTTTTGAAACTTTTTCGCTAATTCCAAGGAGTGGTGCGTGACCGAGCTTCGGAATAGTCTGCGATCGGCCGACTGGGAACTGGCCGATTTTGAAGAGACTATGAGAACTTCCCTACCGAAAGAATCACCCGAGCGAAAGCAGGCTGCACTGTTCATACTCGACTCGAGCAATCTAATACAGGTATTTATATTGTGATAGCAAGCTGCCGTTGAAATTGACTTCGATATATTTTAACAAAACTCCGCAGGACATCCGCTCCAAGATGGCCCACTCGGACTCCAGATTCAAGAGGCAGCCGCCGCACCACGGCGTGAGTACTACGCACATGCTCGTGAGCTGAGCAATCGGCCGCGCGGCGCGACATGCATGGTCTCCACGCGTGTTGACGCCATTTGTGGTTGCCGCCAGGGCAAATTGGCCATCGTGGCAGCAGCAGCACACAGAAGACCCAAAGGACTAAAGGCTGACTTCAGAGGACTACCACACTACACGTCCCCTAATATTGCTGCATGAACTGTACGTGTATTGTGCTGTGACGTGTTTGTGTTGTGGAGTAAAGAATATAGCGCTGGGATTGGCTGCGGCGTTTCTTTCTTTGCCTTCGGTGTACAAATCATGTGCATGCATACCTACGCCGTTTGCATGTATTGTAGTTAGTGGCAGGGTTTTTTTTTCGTCCGAGATCTAGGCGTATGGCGTACGCCTAGCCAAAAATTTTAGGCGTATTTCCCAAAATTTTGTCGTACACGCAAAATTGCGGCAAAAAATAAGTCCAAAAACGTAACCAAATTAACCGAAATATTGCTACATTCTGCATTGATTGCAACGAAATCTGCTTAAATGAAGGTAAAATCAACAAAAAAGTCTTCACGGATCGCTTCAACAGCAAATGAGCCTAAAATAAACCGAAATCGGTCAAAATAGCGCCGCAGGCGAAATTTTTTTCCAAAATAGATTCCATCTGCTGAAAAAGTCCTCTATGGTAGACTGCCAGAGCTGAATTTCTAGGCGTAAAAGTTTACGCCTAGTCAAAATTTCTAGGCGTATTCCAGAAATTTTGGGCGTAAATACGCCCAATATTTCGCAAAAAAAACCCAGGTTAGTGGCAGTGTCGCATGATGAACATTTTGTGTGTAGAAGTTGGCCGCCAAGAGTAGAATCGCCCGGGACATATTCGCGCTTCGGAGGCACGCAGCATGTCCGAAGAGGTCTGCCGCGTGGGAATTCGGTGTAATTTCAGGCGAAGTCGAGAAAATCAATTTTCTTGAATTCTACAGGGTTTCTCCACCACGAATAGCAGCGGGGGAGGGGGAGGAGGGTACAAATACTCGCGACTGTTGGACGAAGAGAACAGGGCGAGTGAGGCGGATGGATTCGTCTCTTCCACGCTCGCCCAACAACAGGTGTCGATGCGCACTGTGGTGTGAATGAATTGTGCGCAGCTTGCGAGAACATAACGCAGGTTTTTTCGCCCGGCCTCAGCCGGGCGAACCCTTACGAGAGCTTTTCGTGCGTGCGTGCGTGCGTGCGTGCGTTAGTCACGCTCTCAGATCTCGGCGTTGGTAAGTTGTAGGGAAGGAGATCTTGGGCTTAAGGAAAGGTCTCGACTCACTGGTAATGTCGCTAAGAGACTTCGAAATTCAAAAGTTTGAATTGCGCGCGCTACAGTAACCCAAAGCTTCAAACTAAAAACGGCTCTAACTCGTCCGTCTTACGTCGTAGAGCGGCGTGCTATAGGTCAACTAACAGGTCTCGACGCGCTCTTTTGCTTGGCATTCAAAGTTTTTTAATTACGCAAACACGCAACACGAAAAGCGACATTCTCGCGTTTTTAAGGCAGAAATCGCTCTAACTCGCTCAGCGTGCGTCGTAGGGAGACGATCTTGGGTTGTTTGGATAGGTCTCGACTCACTGATCATTTGTTCTTCTATTGGTCGAAACTCAAAAGTTTGAGTTTCGGGAGCTACAGTAACCCAAAGGTTTAAAACGCGAAACATATCTAACTCGCTCGTCTTCCGTCATAGAGAGACGATCTTGAGTTCGTTGAATAGGTTTCGGCACACTGATAATTCCGTTAAGAGAACTCGAAATTCAAAAGTTTGAATTGCGCGCGCTACAGTAACCCGAGGGTTCAAAACGCAAAAGGCTCTAACACGCTCGTCTTACGTCGTAGAGCGGCGTGCGATAGGTCAACTAAAAGGTCTCGACGTGCTCTTTCACTTGGCGAAAAAAATTTGTTAAATACGCAAACACGCATTACGAAAAGCGACATTCTTGCGTTCTACCGTGAAAAATCGCTCTAACTCGCTCAGCGTGCATCGTAGAGAGACGGTATTGAGTAATGCTCTGACTCACTGATATTTGTTCTTCTATTGGTTCGGGAAACTCAATTTGAATATCGTTTGCTGTAACCCAAAAGTCACAACGCAAGACTTCTTCTAACTCGCTCGTCTTCCGTCAGAAGAGAGACGATCAAGTTTGTTGAATAGTTTCGGCACACTGATCATTCCGTTAAGAAAAACTAGAGCATCAAGTTTGAATTTCACAATTACAGTAACTCAAAGGTTCAAACAGCAAATCGGCCTTAACTCGCTCGTCTTACGTTGTAGAGCGGCATTCGTTCGAACGTTTGAAAGCTTACGTTGTGGCAGTTGTTAAACGGTCATTCCTAAAGACAATTTTGCTTTTCAACAACCTGTCTCACGAATGCCTTTGTCCTTGCTAAAAAAATTAATCCCGGGCGATCCCAATGTTGCCCTGCAACAACCACTCAGAAATGCGTGTTCTTGCTCAAAAAATTAATCCCGGGCGATTCCAATGTTGCCTCCGAGAGAACCCTCAGAAAGGAGCGTGTCAGAAGTAACGCATGAATAGTGGACTCCGGTCGGGCGCGCGTCATTCGGAAAGGCTTCGAAATACTTTACAAAAGTATCCACTCTTTTCTCTTCCACTTCAAAACACTCACAAACCACTCTGTATTAATAAAACAACTAAACTTTTTTAAAACAGCTTGTTGTGGGTGTGTAAGCGAAAATTGGTGTACTCATGGTGGAATGGCGAAGTTGAGCGCGAATTCCGAGGGCAAATGCGTCTCTATAGTAACCTATGCTGCTCAACCTCGATTGAACGCTCCCCTAGCTTTGGGGGGGGGGGGGGGGTGTCGAGTTTACCCAATCCCCTATGCTGTTCATCATCGTCATCGCGGCATACTGTATCTATCTCACTTGATTCAGATGATCATGCGCGACCAGGACGAGCACCTGGAGCGTATAGGCAGCAGCGTGGGCGTCTTGAAAGACATGGGAGGCAGAATTGGCGGGGAGCTGGACGAACACACCGTGTAGGGTTTTCCATTGCGTTTTGTGCAATTTTGTCAGAGACCTCCACCCTCGTTGTTCACTCGGTCCTCATGCTTCTATGCAGGGACTCCTGCACGTTAACCTTTTCACCCAATCGCCCAAAATTGGATAAATTCTGTCATGTTTCGAACAGTGCGTTCAAAAGTGTGTAACGCCTACCCTCCCTCCGCCCCTCTAGGATTCGTAAATTGTTGTTTGTACGGTACTCTCTCTGCAGAATGCTGGACGAGCTGAGTCATCAGATGGACAGGACGGACTCCAAACTGGACGACGTCATGAATGTGGGGGTGTGTTTTTTTTTTTTTTTTTTTTTTATTTTTTCGTTTTTTTTCTCACACGCACACGCACACGCACACGCACACGCACACGCACACGCACACGCACACGCACACGCACACGCACACCCACACGCTCACGCACACGCACACGCACACACACACACACACACACACACACACACACACACACACACACACACACGCACAGACATTGTCGTCCGTATATATACACCTCGCCGCGCTGAGGCGCGGCGAAAAAACTCATTCCGCACGATGGCGCAAGCTGTGTCGCAATTAGAACAGCCCTACACTCTATGTAGAGCATCTGTATACGTTACGATTGCTGCAGCACAATCGACTAGACAGAACGATAGCACGGCGTCACTCCTCCCTGCTCATGGGCCACTCCGCAGGGCCTCAGCACTTCTGGACCAATGGTGCTTCGTAGCGTCTGTGGACTTGCAGTGTGCGAGTTCTGTATCACCATAAGCGTGGCAGGACGACGTCGGCCACGCGTAGCGCCACGTTGAGCGCAGTAGAAGCAAAGGCGTACGCAAATGGCGCAACAGAGCACTGCCAGAAAGGCGAGAATACTCATGGCAATGATTGCGATGGCCGCATCTTCGTTCATGGCTCTTGTTCGCTTGTTGGTTTGGTAGTAGGCTTGACATCTGGCGATAATAGACGAGTGACACATCGTCTGGTTCACAATACACAAATGAATAGTTTATAGTGTACACAACAATTGTAACTGCAACGGAGTCCAGAAAACAACACCAACCTCTGCATGTCTGTGAAAACGTGAAACACCATCACAACACTTCCAGACACAACTCTCCGATTCGTCTTCATTTTCACGCCTTTCCAGCGCCAGAATAGAACTGGACTAGAGAGTTAGCAGTAACGGAATCCCCTTCGAATATGAAGGGCTTCTGTAACTAAGCTATTCAATCTAACAAGTGGCTTAGTTGCCACTGCCAGGGCAAAGTTATCGATTTTCACGGCGGTAGAAAACCTCCCAAAAGCCACGAACCGCGAACACCGTTCCAATTTGTGCTACATGGTAATAACGACGACGACGGCGACGACGACGACGACGACGGCGACGGCGACGACGACGACGGCGACGGCGACGACGACGACGACGACGACGGCAACGGCGACGGCGACGACGACGACGACGGCAACGGCGACGGCGACGACGACGGCAACGGCGACGGCGACGGCGACGACGACGGCAACGGCGACGGCGACGACGACGACGACGACGGCAACGGCGACGGCGACGACGACGACGACGGCAACGGCGACGGCGACGGCGACGACGACGGCAACGGCGGCGGCGACGACGACGACGACGACGGCGACGACGACGACGACGACGGCGACGACGACGACGGCGACGACGACGGTGAAATGCTTGTTTTGGAAGGTTATTTATTGTTTGAATCGCTTTTGGCGTTCTGGTCAGGCGACACTCAATGAGATTTCAGTGTACGTGCAGTTGAAGCTGAAGAAGCCCATTCACACGTGGCTTTACCTACAGAAGTGCGATCACAACTTCGCGAGGCGATTATTAAACACGACCTTGAAGGTCTCGCGAAACAGCTCCGAGAAGGCGATGTGAATGAGGATGCCTAGAGTGCCGTTGAGATCGAAGAAGAAGTGAAGAAGAGGGGTGAAGGTGATCTGGAGTGCCTCGAACAGAAACCACGCCTTCGTCAAGATGTGAGCGTAGCGGCGGCTGTGTCCGTCCAAGGCGGTGTAGTACGCCCACGACTCGAAGACGCCGAGCCCTGCGTCGAGTGAGCGACCGAAAATCACGAGCCCCACGCAGGCCGTACAACTTACCTTACCGGAGTGCTTTTCTGCAGGGGCTCCTGCACGGAAACCGCAGTGAGTTCAACTCGAATTGGAGCGACACCAAGTGATTTAGTTGCCAACAACGCTGTACACGCCAGGAAGTTCTCCACAGGCCGCTGCACTGCAGCAGTTACACGCTTTCCTACACCAACAAGAGACTACCAGAGGGCAACACTGAATTGCTGCATATCAACAGTCGGAAAATTCTCAGTGACCTTGCGACAAACACGATTGTTAGAGATAGAAACAAAGCTGGACGTGTTGCTCCAACAGAAGTCCACGGATTCAGGAACTTCACGTGTTCATGGATTAGGGGGTAAGCAGCGACACCAACGATACTGTAGAAAAGGACGCGTCAACAGTTACGGTAGTTCACACGCCTGAATGCTGCGAGGGGTAGACGGGCTCGTCGTCGTCTTCGTCGGCAAACTGCAGCTGGGGCAGCGGCCTGTACGACTGCTGGGGGGATCTCATGAAGGCGCCCAGTGGCCCAGAGGACTGGCCTTGTTCCTGCGAGATGCGATTACGGTACAATACGCCTGAGGGCGAAAGTGGATGAAGCTGTCTAACGCGGTTCAAACTAAGATCCGCAACATTCATATTAAGCAAAGAATTGCTTTGCGTGGGGCAACCAATTACAGCTCAAAACAATTCACTGTCAAAATGCTCCATTTACCTGCGGATCCTCGCCAAACCTTCTCGCATCCCTCTTCTTCTTCAAAACGATCAAAACAGCGCTGCCACCAATCAAAACCATCGCCAAATAGACAGTCGCCAGAATTGTGAAGATGACGAAGCCGGGAAACACCAACTCCGCGATGTGCTTGATGTTGTACTTGAAGAAGAAGGTGGCGCAACTGAAAAGGCAGTGCGTCATAGCTTGGAGGTGCGCGTGGTTTTATGCAACGAGCGCGTTTTAGAATTAGAGGTGGACGCTAGTGGTGGCAGCTTGAAACTGAGTAAGCACTTACTTAGTTTTACTTAGTTATTTTGGAACTGAGTACTTAGTTTCTTACTTACTTAGTTTTATTTTTGGACCAGGCAAGTCGTCCGGGGGAACGCAGTATACTCCACAAATTTGAACTCCTACGCACGGTGACTACTCTCCGTTGTGGCCTCCTGACACTCCCAATCGCAAAAGTAATGCCGAATTCGTGATCTACACCACAGAATACCCCAGAATCGACATACAACACCCCTAACTTCCTGTGGACTCGCAAAACCAAAATTCTGCACTTGGGGTACGGTAGCATGCAAATTCGTCATAGGTACGCTTAAACATCATCTAAACGCTAAACGAATGCCAAATTCGTAGTCAGCGCCCCCGAAAACCCCGAAATCGAGTGTAATACCGCGAAAGTCGACCCGACACCCAATATTCAAATGGACGCGGCCGGGTTACTGTAGCTCGGCAAATTGGCCAAAAACACTTTTCTGGACCAGATTTCAACGTAGAATCGTTTGAAACCACTTTTGAACCGATTCGGCAACGCATTCGAGCGCTACAGACGCTGAAACGCGAAAAGCGCAAATTTTGACCCCAGAGTCAAAAAAGTTCCACCAAGATAACTTTTTTGTGTCTCAACCGATTTTCTCCGTTCATGGCTCATTCGATAGAGGACATCTGGGAAGGAGCACCAAAAGCGGTCTCGCGGCTCTAGCTGCTACCTATCGCGCACAGCAAACCGTCAAAGTCGGAAAATAGCGAAAAATCGCGAATTTTTCAAATTTGGCGCCAAAATGGGTTCCGCAGCGATCCAATTCTTCTTTTCCGTGTTCGGCACTATCGAGGGCTACAACATATCAAAAGATAGTATATACCATTATATGCAACTTTTTCGTGTTCTACCTTGTTTAACCCATTTTCCAGTACTTTGAAAATTTAAATTTTGAATTTCCCGCCAACGGGGTCCCGGAGCGTGACCCCATATGTCGTGCAGGTTGCCCACCCACTCGGCCTACCCAACGCAAAAGACCGTTTGCAAATCGGCCGCTTCACGCGCGAACGCTATCCGGTTAAAATTACTGCGTTTCGCGCACAATCGCTATATACTCCACACTTTTTTTCGCCCGGCCTCAGCCGGGCGAACCCCTACGAGAGCTTATCGTTCGTTCGTGCGTGCGTGCGTGCGTCCGTTACGCTCTCAGATCTCGGCGTTGGAAAGTCGTAGGAAGGAGATCTTGGGCTCTACGGAAAGCTCTCGACTCACTGGTAATGTTGCTAAGAGACTTCGAAATTCAAAAGTTTGAATTGCGCGCGCTACAGTAACCCGAAGGTTCAAACTGAAAACGGCTCTAACTCGCTCGTCTTACGTCGTAGAGCGGCGCGCGATAGGTCAACTAAAAGGTCTCGACGTGCGCTTTCGTTTGGCATTAAAAGTTTTCTTAATTACGCAAACACGCAACACGAAAAGCGACATTATCGCGTTTTTAACGCAAAAATCGCTCTAACTCGCTCAGCGTGCGTCGTACGGAGACGATCTTGGATTGGTTGGATAGCCCTCGACTCACTGATCATTTGTTCTTCTATTGGTTGAAACTCAAAAGTTTGAATTTCGGGAGCTACAGTAACCCAAAGGTTCAAAACGCAAAACTTATCTAACTCTCTCGTCTTCCGTCATAGAGAGACGATCTTGAGTTCGTTGAATAGGTTTCGGCGCACTGATAATTCCGTTAAGAGAAGTCGAAATTCAAAAGTTTGAATTGCGCGCGCTACAGTAACATGAAGGTCCAAAACGCAAAACGGCTCTAACACGCTCGTCTTACGTCGTAGAGCGGCGTGCTATAGGTCAACTAAAAGGTCTCGACGTGCTCTTTCACTTGGCGTGAAAATTTTGTTAATTACGCAAACACGCACCACGAAAAGCGACATTCTCGCGCTTTTAGCGTAGAAATCGCTCTAACTCGCTCAGCCTGCGTCGTATAGAGACGATCTGAGTTGCTGGATAGCTCTTGACTCACTGATCAGTTGTTCTTCTATTGGTCGAAACTCAAAAGTTTGAATATCGCGAGCTACAGTAGTCAGTAACCCAAAAGTTCAAAACGCAAAACTTCTCTAACTCGCTCGTCTTACGTTGTAGAGCGGCATTCGTTCGACCGTTTGAAAGCTTACGTTGAGGCAGTTGTTGAACGGTCATTCCTAAAGAAATACTTTTGTTTTTTTAAACCCTTGTCTTACGAACAACTTTGTCTGCTAAAAAACTAATCCCGGGCGATCCCAATGTTGCCTTGCAACAACTGCTCAGAAATGCGTGTGTCTTGCTCAAAAAATTAATCCCGGGCGATCCCAATGTTGCCCTGCAAGAACCGCTCAGAAAGCAGCGTGTCAGAAGTAGCGCATGAATAGTGGACTCCGGGCGGGCGCGCGTCATATCGGAAAGGCTTCGAAATACTTTACAAAAGTATCCACTCTTTTACTCTTCCACTTTAAAATACTCACAAACCACTCTGTATTAATAAAACAACTCAACTTTTTTAAAACAGCTTGTTGTGGAGTATAAAAACTAAGTATACTTACTCGTACTCGTACTTAGTTTTCCAGGTCCGTACTTACTTAGTTTTGCGAAATTTACTAAGTACTTTTTCATACTTA
>JASAMZ010007032.1:0-11535 GCA_030248115.1 Linhomoeus sp. GSCO2_2 | reverse complement strand
AATCAGTACTTACACGGTAGGTGCCCTGGACAAATCAGGCAGCCAAAATTTTGAATTTAAATTTCCCGCCAAAATACGCGTCGGACGAAAAAAGTGCTTATAACAAAAACAACGTATCTTTTGGTGCTCTATCACGTGAAAGTCTAACTGACACCGAAATATCTCAACTGACACCACTTTACACCAAAATACCGAAAATTTGTCAAAAAAAATCGAAATTTCACCCAAAAATGTACCCCACCCAAAGCTGTACTTCTAACTCCAAAATTCTATTTATTAGGCCTAAAAAATCCCCAAATATCGCCGAGATCGAATAGCGCAGCCAAAAATGCGAAACGCGACTATTTCGAATTTCGACCCAAAAATCGATTTTTTCAATTTTTCACTCAAAATTTGACCATTCCGAAAAAAGTGGTCTATTACATAGTTGTAGAGCCCACCGAGCTCTATCGAGTGGTGTTTTTCGCATCTCAATAAGTCCACCCTAGCAAAAGTTACGCCGGCCCGAAGTTTTGCCCGGGAGTCCGGGGTCCAACTTTGAGCATTATTTTCCGGCCCGTACGTCATCCGACCGGGATTCTAGCGACGATTCGGGATGCAGCTATCCGAGTTGTTCAAATCCAGAAAACAACAGACCACCACCTTGCAAAACAAAAAAACTACGACCTGACCGTGAACCCTGACTTCGGGGCCGAAAATCCCGCGGTTTCTGCTACCGGACCGGGCAGGCCCGGACCCAGCCCGACGGCGTCCCTACCATCGGATAGCCCAATGTCTTTTACATATTTGGCCCAAAGCTCGTCTCGCTCCGTTCTACCGGAACACTATTCTAAGCGTCCAAAGTTTGCCGCCGGAGGTGTAAAAATCGGGTTTTTGGCAACTTGCCAAATGGGTTGGATGAAGTCGACACCTTCTATCCACCCTGCGCCTTCCAAAGACCTATCGAATAAAAAAAAATTCGCCCCGATCGGCCAACTCTAGCCCGACTTATGAGCGTTTGAATTTACACAGAATCCGCACCATCACTATAGCACTCCTCCCTTTTGGAGGGGAGGAGTGCCAAAAATACGTGGAAAATTGGTTTTAAGAATGATGGAAATCGGGGAAATTTGGTATGACAGATTGACCATACCGTACAGTGCCAAATAGAATACCCCCTAGATAGTACACCCCGGGTATACTACTTGGCACTCAGCGCCAATTAGTATACCCGGGGAATACTGGGTGGGGTCGCAAAACTATTTTTAGTCATGGTAAATTTCTGTCCAAGAACAAGTTTGACGTGATATAATCTGAGCTAAAGACAGAACTTTTGCAAGAGTTTGTTGATAATTTACGTTTCATATTACTGGAATGCGTTGCACACACTCAAATTTTAAGCTATGATACAACGATAAGCTCACACCTTTCAATATGTGAGTATACAATGGAAGCTTCTGAAAAGAACTGTAAATGGAAAGTGCCAATTTGTATACCCGGGTATACTATTAGGATCGCACTTTTGTCTGGCAAAACCCTATTTTCCGAATAGTCTACCCGGGTATACTAATCGGCACTGCACGGTACTACTGCACGCCTATTCACATTATATTCACAATTTCACAGCAAAACAGATCGCATATCACACAATAAAATAATCATACAATAAACAATGAATAATCATGTAATATCATATGGTAGGTAGATCATGCATGCGATCGCATGATTCACAGCAAAACAGATTTGACATGTGGTTAGTGCTACGGTGATAGTATGCAAGTTACCCCTAAATCCACATTCCAACAAATTACGTTTCACATAAACACGCAGCAAGTCGCACGTCGATTTTGGGGTACTGTAATGCATTACACTGTAATGTAATGTAATGCATTACACTGTAACTGTAATGTAATGCATTACACTGTAATGTAATGTAATGCATTACACCGTACTGTATTACACATATGACACTTCGCCGTACTATCCTCACTATTGATTGGCTTATAGCATTGACTCGGACTACGCCGGATCAAAATTTCTACCTCACTTTTCAAATTCGCGCCAAAACTTCACCACTCACATCTCTCTTCTCCCGTTCATCGTCGTCGTGTCGGTTTTGGCGCGAATTCAAATTCAAATCTCTCCTCCTGCCAGAAGAGCCGCTGGTGGGACCGCACACATCGGAACTGATTTCGGCCCAATCGGCTTTGATTTGCTTCGCTCGCTGCCTTTCGTTCAGACTGCAATAAAGTGTGAAATTTAATTTAGAAATTTCCACAAAAATTCTGAAATTGCATGATTTTGATCCGAGTGTACTGTAGACCGATAGACGCGATACTGTACATTGCCTACTGCGGCTTACCGTAGCGTAGTGTAGTGTACGCATACTGTGCTGTGATATACGGCGCCGTACTGTAGCGCTCTAAAATTCCTATTGCAGCTTAGCTCAGCGCAGGCTGTAGCACGCAGTACGGTACTTCCCGATTGCCGTATAGTGCAGTGCAGTGAAGAATCGTTATCGTATGGCATAGTGTACTGCTAGTGCACACAGCACGGCTGCACTATACTGTTACAAGGTTGCCATGTGATTGCGTAAGCCTTTCCTGGTGAAAATCGCGCCAATTTCGCCGGAAAATACACCAAAGCGGTGCCAAAATGCGCCCAAATTTCACGCGCAAAACGCACGCTCTCATCGCCCTCTTCGACTGCAGATGCTCCTGCTCGAAGTTCTCCAACTCTTGCCTGGGCGACCAGCGATGCGACCTTCTGTGATTACCGCTCTGATTGGTAATCACACTGTTCGGATTCGACATTATCAGTGGCTCCGATCTGGGGCCCGGCCGATAGCTCTCGCTCTCCCCCATGTGATAGGGATTGATCAGCAGGGCCCTATCAGTGCCCTGATACACCCCGCCGTTATCAGTGGGCTGAGAGGTGTGATTTGAGGGGTGTCTGGGATGGGTAACGGCGATTGGAAGCTTGGACGCGGCCCCAGAGCCCAGGGAGCGACGAGTCTTGGAGTTGCGCTCCTGGAAAATTGTGACAAATTTGTGGAAAAGTGTGGAAATTGAGGAAAATTGCTCTAGGACATGGACATAGTAAGACGCGCCGCGAAATTTGCATTTAGTTCCCATTCGAGACATTCCGACAAGCGTTACAGAACTTCGTAAAATGGACTGGGAGGAGTAACACGCCAAATGTGCAACCAACGTGCGAAATTTTGAGAGCAAAATTCCTGTTTCGAATCTTGTCGTTTTGCGCACAGCACTCTCATGAAACCATCTTCTACACAAGCCAATCGATCACGGCTTTTGAATTTTCAGATACTGTCCTTACAGTCGTTTTTAGAGCGCAAAAATTTCAATCTTATCGCTATTGTAGCTCCGAAAGAGCTCCAAAACACACACCACGGTCGAGCCTCTCACAGCAATACGACGAACGAGTACAGGACAATGTATTGCTGTCAAGGCTCGACCCTGGTGAGCGTTCCCCGGAGCTCTTTCGGAGCTACAATAGCGATAAGATTGAAATTTTTGCGCTGTAAAAACGACTGTAAGGACAGTATCTGAAAATTCAAAAGCCGGGGATCGATTGGCTTGTGTAGAAGATGGTTTCATGAGAGTGCTGTGCGCAAAACGACAAGATTCGAAACAGGAATTTTGCTCTCAAAATTTCGCACGTTGGTTGCACATTTGGCGTGTTACTCCTCCCAGTCCATTTTACGAAGTTCTGTAACGCTTGTCGGAATGTCTCGAATGGGAACTAAATGCAAATTTCGCGGCGCGTCTTACTATGTCCATGTCCTAGAGCAATTTTCCTCAATTTCCACACTTTTCCACAAATTTGTCACAATTTTCCAGGAGCGCAACTCCAGACTCGTCGCTCCCTGGGCTCTGGGGCCGCGTCCAAGCTTCCAATCCCGTTACCCATCCCAGACACCCCTCAAATCACACCTCTCAGCCCACTGATAACGGCGGGGTGTATCTGGGCACTGATAGGGCCCTGCTGATCAATCCCTATCACATGGGGGAGAGCGAGAGCTATCGGCCGGGCCCCAGATCGGAGCCACTGATAATGTCGAATCCGAACAGTGTGATTACCAATCAGAGCGGTAATCACAGAAGGTCGCATCGCTGGTCGCCCAGGCAAGAGTTGGAGAACTTCGAGCAGGAGCATCTGCAGTCGAAGAGGGCGATGAGAGCGTGCGTTTTGCGCGTGAAATTCGGGCGCATTTTGGCACCGCTTTGGTGTATTTTCCGGCGAAATTGGCGCGATTTTCACCAGGAAAGGCTTACGCAATCACATGGCAACCTTGTAACAGTATAGTGCAGCCGTGCTGTGTGCACTAGCAGTACACTATGCCATACGATAACGATTCTTCACTGGCACTGCACTATACGGCAATCGGGAAGTACCGTACTGTAGGTACAGCCTGCGCTGAGCTAAGCTGCAATAGGAATTTTAGAGCGCTACCATACGGTGCCTATCACAGCACAGTATGCGTACACTACACTACGCTACGGTAAGCGGGGGGGGGGGGGGGGGGGGGGGGGGGGGGGAGGGGGGGGGGGGGGGGGGGGGGGGGGGGGGGGGGGGGGGGCGTGGGGGGTGGGCGGGGGCATGTAGTGAGAAGGCGTGTATATTGTAACAGTACTAGTATTGTACGCAATCTTTCCTGGAAAGTAACCAGACAAGTAAGTTGGGGGGGGGGGTGGTATGAATGGTGGCAGTGGCAGTGGCAGTGGCAGTCAGGGGTATGAATGGTGGCAGTCTGGCAGTGGCAGTCAAAATTTTTGTGGAAGCATATTTTTTGGCAGAGTAGGCCGATCGAGATGGGACAAAGACCGGTCTATGCAGCTCGTCATGGCCTTTAATTTTGTAGTTGTCGACTTTTTTCGAAGTCGTCAAATTTCATACGAAATTTCTGAAAAATCGATTTTTGGCACATAAATTGGCGAATTTCGCACAAAAATAGACACATTACGAAACAAGTCTCGTTTAAAAAGCGGAGTGGTTTTGAGCTTTGAATTTTTACTGAGATTGTAGCAAGGCCCTTTCCGGTTTCGTGCAGCGTCTTTGACTCTCCTCGCGACTACACTTATTGGAGTGGTCTTGCTACGCAACATTGGTATCGCTCGGGTTTAATTCTTTACACCAAGAAAATCATCTTTTCAGACTAAATTTTAAAAAAGACACTGGAATCTAACGCAAAACTACAGGTTAATTGTGAGCATGATTTGATGTTGGCTTGCAGTGACCTCTTCAGCGATGTCAAGACCGCCGCTCTGCAACGCACGAGTGCCAAGATATAACAAACCAAAATCTGCAGTTTTCATCGCGTTTTGGTTACTGTAGCCCTCTCATTGACCTTTTGAAACTTTTTGTTGTCGGATTCTTGCTCAGGAGGTCGAGCGCTTCATTTTGATATGCGATTCGACTAGGTTCCATGAAGTTTTGACTTTTCGCGGACATTACTTCGGGATACTGTAGCGCGCAATTTTTAAAACTTGTTATTATTTCGACGTCACAGTTCGCGAGAGTAGTCCGAGGGCTACCCGTCGATGTGTCGAACTCAACCCAGCGACGTCAGACAAGCGAGTTATCAAGCCCGAAGCAAGCATGTCGTTTCCAGTTTTCGACGCGTTTTGGTTACTGTAGCTCTCTGTTTAAACTTTTGAAACTTTTTGTTGTCGGATTCGTGCTCAGGAGCTCGAGCGCTTCACTTTGATATGCGATTTGACTAGCTTCGGTCAACTTTTGTCTTAAAATGGACCTCACTTTGGGATACTGTAGCGCGCAAGTTTGAAAACGTATTTCAGTTTTGAAACTCAGATTTCGAGAGTAGTCCAAGGGCTACCCGTCGATGTGTCGAACTCAACCCAGCGACGTCAGACAAGCGAGTTATTAAGCCCGAAGCAAGCATGTGGTTTTTAGTTTTCGACGCGTTTTGGTTACTGTAGCTCTCTATTTAAGCTTTAGAAACTTTTTGTTGTCGGATTCGTGCTCAGAAGCTCGAACGCTTCACTTTGATATGCGATTTGACTAGGTTCGGTCAACTTCTGTCTTAAAATGGACCGTACTTTAGGATACTGTAGCGCGCGAGTTTGAAAACTAATTTTGGTTTTGACTACTCAGGTGGCTAGAGGAGTCCACAGGCTACTCAACGATATCTCAAACTCTACTCTACGACGTCAGACGAGCGAGTTATTAAGCCCGAAGCGAGCGTGACGCACGTACGTACGTACGTACGCACGCCGAGCTCTTGATAGGGTTCGCTCGGCTGAGGCCGAGCGAAAAAATGATCCTTACAAAAAGACGCGACTTGGGAAGTCCTTTCACATGAAAAGTCAATTTTCACCATATCTGCTCTGATTAACCCACGTGGAACAAAAATATTAGAAATTTGTAAAACAAATAGAATTTGCGCCTTTTACATTAACAGTTACAACAAGATTAGTAGACGGGGGCAAAGCCCCGCTGGGCACTCCTCCCCTCTGTAAGAATTTTCGGAGTTAAGGTGGCCTCATCAGGACACCAACTAATCAATGAGATTGATCGATTAGGCCTCCTGGTCACTCCTATCGCAAAACTAATAGCAAATTCGGAATCCCAGCACTCTAAAACCCCACATTCGACATACAACACGCCTAGTTTCAGTTGAACCCACACAACCAAATTTTCACTTGTGAGTACGGTAGCATGCAAATTCTTCGAAACAGTCTCAAATGGTTCTAAAACCAGGCAAGTCGTCCGGGGGACGCAGTATACTCCACAAATTTGAACTCCTATGCACGGTGACTCCTCTGCTGTTGTGGCCTCCTGACACACCCAATCGCAAAAGTAATGCCGAATTCGTGATCTACATCCCAAAGTACCCCAGAATCGACATACAACACCCCTAGCTTCCTATGGACTCCAGGAACCAAAATTCTGCACTTGGGGTACGGTAGCATGCAAATTCGTCATACGCATGGTAAAACTACATCCAAACGCTAAACGAATGCCAAATTCGTGATCAGCGCCCCCGAAAACCCCGAAATCGAGTATAATATCGCGAAAGTCGACCCGACACCCAATATTCAAATGGACGCGGCAGGGTTACTGTAGCTCTGCAAATTTGCCAAAAACACTTTTCTGGACCAGATTTCAACGTAGAATCGTTTGAAACCACTTTTGAACCGATTCGGCAACGCATTCGAGCGCTACAGACGCTGAAACGCGAAAAGTGCAATTTTTGACCCCGGAGTCAAAAAAGTTCCACCAAGATAACTTTTTTGTGTCTCAACCGATTTTCTCCGTTCATGGCTCATTCGATAGAGGACATCTGGGAAGGAGCACCAAAAGCAGTCTCGCGGCTCTAGCTGCTACCTATCGCGCACAGCAGCCTGTCAAACTCCGAAAAGGGTAAAAAATCGCGAATTTTTCAAATTTGGCGCCAAAATGGGTCCCGCAGCGATCCAATTCTTTTTTTGCACCCTCGGCCCTATCGAGTACTACAACATATCAAAAGATAGTATATACCATTATATGCAACTTTCTCGAGTTCTACCTTGCTCAACCCATTTTCCAGTACTTTGAAAATTTAAATTTTTGAATTTCCCGCCAACGGGGTCCCGGAGCGTGACCCCATATGTCGTGCAGGTTGCCCACCCACTAGGCCTACCCAACGCAAAAAACCGTTTGCAAATCGGCCGCTTTACGCGCGAGCTACATCCGTTGTAATTTTCTGCGTTTCGCGCACAAACGCTATATACTCCACACTTTTTTGTGGAGTATAACAAAAAAGCAATGCCAGATTAGCAATCAGCGACCCCGAAAAACCAGATTTGAGTACATACACAGTAGGTGCCGACCAACCCAGGCAGCCAAAATTTCGAATTCAAATTGACCGCCAAAATACGCGTCGGACGAAAAAATACTGGTAGCAAAAATGGCGTATCTTTAACTCTATCACGTAAATGTCCAATTGACACCAAAATATCTCAACTGACCCCACTTTGCACCGAAATACCGAAAATTTGTCGCAAAAACGATTTTTTGCCTAGGAAACTATTCTTCCCAAAACTGTAACTTTGCCACGATTTAGACCTTCATTAGCCTCAAACGCTCCGCCAATATAGCCGATATCGATTAGAACAGCACAGAGGTATGAATGGCAGAATTTTGAAATTTTGTCTAAGAATTGATTTCTTTGAATTTTCACCAAAAATCTGACCATTTACAGAGGAACGACCTATTACAAAGTTGTAGAGCTCGACGTGGCCTATCGAACGGTCTTTGTCCCATGTCGATACTTGTGTCCTGTCAAAAGTTACGCTTGCTCGAACTCTCACCCAGAAACCCGGGACCCAACTTTGGGGTGAATTTCCCGACCCGGGCAGATTCTCACCGGAATTCTAACGTCGATTCAGGAAAGAACTATCCAAGTTGTTCAACTTCAACAAATACCATGCGCCTATGTTCGAAAACAAAAAAATTACGAGTGGGACTCTGAACCCTACTTTTGGGTCGAAAAACCCGGTTTTTGCTACCCGGCCCGGGCAGGCCCGGACCCAGCCCAACGGCGCCCCTAGTATCGGATAGCCCAATATCTTTTACATATTTGGCCCACAGCTCGTCTCGCTCCGTTTTACCAGAACACTATTCTAAGCGTCCAAAGTTCGTCGGAGGCCGAAAAACCGGGTTTTTGGCAACTTGCCAAAAATCGGTTCCCGGACGGAAGTCGAGACATTCGATGCAGGTTTTTCCATCCCGAGCCCTATCGAATAAAAAAAATTTTGCCCCGATCAGCCAACTCTAGCCCGACTTACGAGCGTTCCAATTTACACAGAATCCGCACCATCACTATAGCACTCCTCCCTTTTGGAGGGGAGGAGTGCCAACAAGCTCCGGTATTAAAAAGTTGAGTTTGTATTCTGACTGACATTGCAAAGAGTCGCGTTCTTTCTGCAGAGAGTGCGAGAGTTCATCGCCCGCATGCTCCGCTTCATGAGCCCCCGCTTCGCATGAGGGTATTGCATAGCAATATTGATTTCGCCCGCGATTTGGCTTTTAGAGCAAGAACATAACTCTTTCAAGCAACGCTTTTTAAAAAAAGTGACAAAAACTTGTAAAAGTTTTGGCAAACAATTGGCAGAGCACAAAAGAGCGCATTACGCGCAATCAAACCGTGTCGCACGCACTGCATGTAGCAAAGAGCAATCTTAGTGTCAAAATCCCGAGAATGGCGTTTTCCGCGGTGCGTGTTTGCGTAATTAAAAAATTGTTGCTGCTGCATGAAAAGGCACGTCGAAAGATTTCACCCGACGTGTCGATGGCCGCTCTACGACGTAAGACGAGCGAGCTAGAGCCGTTTTGTGCTTTTGGACCTTCGAGTTACTGTAACTCGCGAAATTCAAACTTTTGAGTTTCGACCAATGTGAGAACAAATAATCAGTGAGTCGGGAGCTATCCAAAAAGCTCGAGATCGTCTCTCTACGACACAAGTTGAGCGCGTTAGAGCGATTTTAGCGTCAAAATGCCGAAAATGGCGTTTTACGCGGTGCGTGTTTGCGTAATTGAAAAAACTTTTGCAGACTCATGAAAGAACGCGTCGAGAGCTTTCACCTGACGTGTCGATTGGCGCTGTACGACGTAACACGAGCGAGTTAGAGCCGTTTTGCGTTTTGGCCTTCGGGTTACTGTAGCGCGCGCAATTCAAACTTTTGAATTTCGGAACCTCTTAGCTGAATGATCAGTGAGTCGAGACCTATCTGTAGAGCCCAAGATCTCCGCTCTACGACTTTCCAACGCCGAGATCTGAGAGCGTTACGCACAGACGTACGGACGTACGTACGTACGCACGCACGCCGAGCTCTCGTATGGTGTCGCCCGCCTGAGGGCGGGCGAAAAAAGCGATCCTAGCGTCAAAATCCCGAGAATGGCATTTTCCGCGGTGCGTGTTTGCGTAATTGAAAAGGTTTTGCTGCCACATAGAAGAGCACGTCGAGAGCTTTCACCTGACGTGGCGATTGCCGCTCTACGACGTAGGTAAGACGAGCGAGTTAGATCTGTTGTCTGTTTTGCACCTTTGGGTTACTGTAACTCGTGAAATTCAAACTTTTGAGTTGCGACCAATGGGAGAACAAATGATCAGCGAGTCGTGAGCTATCCAAAAAGCTCGAGATCGTCTCTCTACGACGCAAGTTGAGCGCGTTAGAGCGATTTTAGCGTCAAAATGCCGAGAATGGCGTTTTCCGCGGTGCGTGTTTGCGTAATTGAAAAAACTTTTGCAGACGCATGAAAGAACACGTCGAGAGCTTTCACCTGCCGTGTCGATTGCTGCTCTACGAACGTAGTACGAGCGAGTTACAGTCGTTTTGCGTTTTGACCTTCGGGTTACTGTAGCGCGCGCAATTCAAACTTTTGAATTTCGAAACCTCTTAGCTGAATGATCAGTGAGTCGAGACCTATCCGTAGAGCCCAAGATCTCCGCTCTGCGACTTTCCAACGCCGAGATCTGGGAGCGTTACGCACAGACGTACGGACGTACGTACGTACGCACGCACGCCGAGCTCTCGTATGGTGTCGCCCGCCTGAGGGCGGGCGAAAAAATGTGGTTTTCATGTTATAGGACTTCCCAAGCCGCATCTTTTTTGTAAGGACCATTTTTTCGTAATGTGTCTATTTTTGTGCGTAATTCGTCAATTTATGTGCCAAAAATCGATTTTTCAGAAATTTCGTATGAAATTTGACGACTTCGAAAAAAGTCGACAACTACAAATTAAAGGCCATGACGAGCTGCATAGATGGGTTTTTGTCCCATCTCGATCGGCCTAATCTGCCGCAAAATGTGCTTCCACAAAGATTTTGACTGCCACTGCCAGACTGCCACCATTCATACCTCTGACTGCCACTGCCACTGCCACTGCCACTGCCACCATTCATACCCCCCCCCCCCCCCCGTAAGTTGGCGACACTCGACAGTGTGTTGTTTTGTGAATCACAGCTGCAGTCGGCCGCGTCGTCTCTCCTCTCCTCTCCTCCTGGGCTGCTTTCTACGTTGGCCAGACTGACACCCTAGAGCGTGTCAGTGGTGTAGCCATGATTGACGAGTGGGAGGACAGGATTTTCTGTAGTTATGTAGGTGTTCATCCGTCTGTTAGCGCGGTGCGCCCAAAAATTGACGTCGCCATTCAGAGCCCTGCCAGAAAATTTCTCACAATTTAGCGACATAAATAAGAAATAAAATATGGCACTTCAAATTTACAGCGCCGCAGGCGAAATTTTCACACTGCTTACATTGGCTTAACAAAAATTTTTTTCTATTTGTACTGGATTTTTTCGCCGCCCCCCAGGGCGGCGAGTATATATACGGACGCTATTGTCTGTTCGTGTGTGTTTCTGTGGGTGTGTGTGTGTCACAAAACTAGACATGACGGTTAGTGCCACCCGATGGAGTCGAATGCGCTGAGTAACGTGCCGATGTCCGTTTCTGTTGCTAATTTCGCCATTTCGAGATATTTACAATTAAAATATGAAAATGTCAAAAATGACACTTTTATTTACAGGTCGTAT
>JASAMZ010007030.1:0-13764 GCA_030248115.1 Linhomoeus sp. GSCO2_2 | reverse complement strand
TATGTTGTTGGTCTTAACCGTGTATTGCTTTATTGATTATTATCAAGAAAATTAATTTGAGACGAACGTAACAAGTGGGAATTGCCATCTGGGACAGTGGTAGCTGAGACAAACTTCACATGGTGAAGCTATCATCTGAGACTATGGTGGCTGGGCTGGGACAGAACAGTATGTGTAAAAATATAATTCACCCATTTCAGCCTGCAGAAGAAGCTGACCATTGGCGGGAGAGGGTCCCGGCTACTGATGGCCAGGCCTCAGAGGCCAAGATAGCCACCCCAACACCCAAGAACAGCGGCGCCGTAGCCGAGACACTGCTGCAAGGGCCCGTGTGGGTGGGGGGTGGCCGGGGCGGGCCCTGCCATTAATTTGGCCAGAGGTTACCGGACTATAAATTGCTGCACCCGGGCCCTGGCCCATCCCTAACCTACCCATGTTCCCGCGGTGGTTCCTCTGTTGCTGACCTGAAGTCGTGCGATCGCCTCTAGGTACTCAACTTTCTGAGTTTTGTTTCGAACATTTCAGAAGTCTTCAAAATCCCGTTCGAAAGAAGCAAGACGTATTTCGTCTACTTCTTGGATTTCTACGATGGCTTCGTCAATGCCACCCTTGACTCGGGAAAATGTCAAACGAACGATACAGCTACCCTGCGGAACGTAAGCGAGCTTGCGAAAGAATTCAAGGCCGATTGCCACAAAATGGAGATCTCTAGAAGCCTCCGCCAGCTACTACACGACAAAATGCTACACGTAAGCTTTACCGTGGTTAGTCAGGCACTGCGTTGTTGTTTCGCTACATATGGGCCGGCTGTCTCTCAGAAAGAAGTGTATGATAAGTAGGTACATTTATTTGCGCAATTCGTGCAAGAATCGCACATCACTGTCCAGTCGACGAGGCGTCGAGAGTGACAGAAGAATGCATGGATTGGCGTCGAGCCGTCTTTGATATCTTTATCACTGATAATCTCATGCTCAATTTCAGAAATTCTATGGATACTCTAGACTCGGAGGTCTACAAGCTCAGCCTGGAGTGTCTGGAGGAATTCCAACGCGTTCTCGTGAATGTCGCCATGGGAAAAGGTCGCGTCTTTGCCGACACCAGCAGTCTGCAACTGCCGCTTGAAAGCGCCACCGCAACAATTCCAGATGTCCAAAGGGCGCAATTCGCGGCCTTCGACGACGCCGCATCGGGCGTGAACCGCGCGTTGAACGCCGAGCTGCTGAGGGAAACCCCGTCGGAAAACTGCACCTCGGCGTTTCGAGAGCTGAATGTCTCATAGTGCATATTGTGAAGTCGTGCAGCATACCGTTTGTGAAAAGCTCCTCCCCTCCGCCCACAGCAAACTACAGGAAGGTTAAAGGGTGAAATTTGGACACATGGTTGGCCTTGGCGGCACGTCAGAGACACTGAATGGGAGCTCGAAACGCAACGGTGGTCACGATAGCTGGCCTTTGCGGAGAACCTGTTTAGATTTGGAGGCCGCATTCTCGCACGAATTAGTGTTTAAGAGACGCTGTCTGAGAGAATCGACCTTTGCTTTGTCAGCTGGAAGGCGGACACTTTTTGTTCGACCTTCTTCGATTTTGCCCATTTTCAAGTATGTTGTACTACTTCTCAAGACAAGTCGAATGCAAGTTGCCGCAGCCTCCGTGGTTGTCGAGATATGGCTCTTCAAAGTTGACCCTGTTTTGGGCCTCTTTAACGTGTGCTCCATATTATAGAGCGCAATTTCTGTTTTCGCACCGCGTTCACGCAAACCGATCGAGCCACAAAATATTCTTGTTGGCGACGATGCACAACACATAGCGCTACACGGGTATGACTATTTTGCGCAAATTCCAGGTATGGCTTGCAGTCAAAATTCGCGCGCAAATTTTCACCAAAAAACAAATTTTTTAAAATTTTCTCAAAATTGCCACTCCGGTGCATTTTTTGACGGCGAATCGAACGGTGAAAACCGCACGGCCAGGCGAGGCTTATTTCTCGAGAAATTACGCATCAAAGTTTGATATTTCTCTATTGTGCAGCCTAATGGGCTGAAGTTAGATTTTCGTCCGACGTTCGCGCAGACGGCCCGAGCCACAAAAAATTTTTTCTGGAGGAGGTACACAACATATAGCGCTACACATTGTTAGCAATTTCTTGAAAATTTCAGGTATGGCTTGTAGCCAAAATTTGGGCGCCAAAATTTCACCAAAAATATTTTTTTTTCAAATTTATTAAAAATTGTTGTCTTGATGCAGTTTTGGATGCTGAATCGAATGCAAAAAACCGCATGGCCGAGCAATGCTTATTACTCGAGAAAATACGGTTTAATTCTGGATTTCACTCCTGTAATTTGGCACTCCTTGAAACGAACTTTAGAGCACATTTTCTCGAGTAAAAAGTATTGCTCGGCCATGCGGTTTCTTGCATTCGATTCAGCATCCAAAACTCCATCGGGACAGCAATTTTCAATAAATTTGAAAAAAAAATTATTTTTGGTTAAATTTTGGCGCCCAAATTATGGCTACAAGCCATACCTGGAATTTTCAAGAAATTGCTAACAATGTGTAGCACTATATGTTGTGTACCTCCTCCAGAAAAAAATTTTTGTGGCTCGGGCCGTCTGCGCGAACGTCGGACGAAAATCTAACTTCAGCTGATTATGCCGCACAATAGAGAAATATCAAACTTTGATGCGTAATTTCTCGAGAAATAAGCCTCGCCTGGCCGTGCGGTTTTCACCGTTCGATACGCCGTCCAAAAATGCACCGGAGTGGCAATTTTGAAAAAATTTAAAAAAATTTGTTTTTGGTGAAAATTTGCGCGCGAATTTTGACTGCAAGCCATACGTGGAATTTGCACAAAATAGTCATACCCGTGTAGCGCTATGTGTTGTGCATCGTCGCCAACAAGAATATTTTGTGGCTCGATCGGTTTGCGTGAACGCGGTGCGAAAATAGAAATTACGCTCTATGGAGCACACGTTAAAGAGGCCCAAAACAGGGTCAACTTTGAAGAGCCATATCTCGACAACCACGACACCTAGCAGGCTGCCGTAACTTGCATTCGACTTGTCTTGAGAAGTAGTACAACATACTTGAAAATGGGCAAAATCGAAGAAGGTCGAACAGAAAGTGTCCATGCAATGGTCGATTCTCTCAGAAAGCGTCCCTTAACGTCCCGATGCATTTGACTAACAGATCTCCAAGTTCCGCCCTTCTAACTTTCCTACAGCTTGCGGGGGGGGGGGGGGCTGGACATTCGAAACCCCAACAGATCGCGAGACCACCACGTTGCAGGACGTCGTAGACGAGGCGAAGAATTGCTCGAGCGAGGCATATCCGGGACAATGCGCCTTCCTCTTCTACCACAACCGCATCAATCCCTTGATCCTCGTCCACGTCCCCAACCAATGCGGCGTCAAAATCGGCTGTCGCCAAACGAAAGCTAACCAGAACGTCGGTTACTGGCAACAGGTTCGTGCGTGCGTTTGCGTTCGCTCGCTCTGTATCGAATGAGTGTGCGCGTGCGCAACTGGCCGTCTGCTTTCAGAATCCCGCTCCCGATGAAACAGTCCAATGCCAATCGGGCAATCTCAAAGCCGACGAGACCACAACGATATAGAGGGAACACAGCGAACGTGTTGGAGAGAGAATTCTTTCAAATGATCGTGCAGTTAGAAGACCAAAACAATACCATACTTAGTAACGGTATACGGTATACAGACACTCCTCCTCCCACCTCCCATCTCTTGTCTTGACATGAATGATTCCGTGAAAGTGCGATAGTGCAGAGCAAAGAAATTCTCATTCCAAAAGTTAAGTCTTGTATTCTGGCTACAGTTGTGACCTTTTTGCAGACAGTGAGCTCATTGTATACTGTGCGTATGGCAATATTGCACAAAACTCCAGCACGACAGACACTCTCACTCTGTCAATGACCTTGTGTGTAGTGTGCACTGACTGCAAGGTCGGCGTCAATAAACAAACGAACTTTGACAGACTTTCAAGGTCAAATATAGACTAGACAGTAGACAGCTCCAAAAGACGCTACACAAAAATTCAGATCTCTGAGGAGCCTTCACCATCCATGTCAGATGTCTGCTTTCGGTCCCACCCCAGCAGCACAAGGTACCTCCTTTCACAACAGTCTTACCTAATATGAAATGGCCTGACTGGACTCCATAGGAGTGCCTGTGCATACAGTCCTTGCGTGAGCCACGCGCAGCTTCTTGTTCTTGCGCAGGCGGAGAGGAACTTCTTGAGTCCTGAAAGTCTTGAGTCATGACTTCAGTTTATTAGTGGCGCTCACTTGCCGTGTGAGCTAGGCATTCTCATCAGTACTGAAGAAGTCAGAAAATCAGTCGTGTGACACCGGAAGGGAATAGTGTTGTTACTCACCGCCCAAGACGAAGATGGTGAAGGCGCAGCCCAGCACCAAATTGTCCACCTTGAGGACCTCCAGCTCCTGGTCCCACTGGCAGTGGTCGGCCACCACCTCAGGGGGCTGGAACCAGAAGGTAGTTCTCCCAGACATCTCTCGAGCAAGGCGTGCAGGTGGGGCAGCTTGGGCCTGGGGTAGAGGCTGCCATTTCCAGGATCGATAATCTTGGTGCTGATGGTGTCGCCGTCTTGGTGGAGCATGCAGTTGGCCGAAGTGAGATGCATGTGGGCCACCTGACATGGTGGGCAGAAGGTCATCATCTGAGACTCCGAAGCCCTGTCAAGCTGGTTGGGAGTCAGCCACTTGCCCCGCATGTGTTCATGGCTGTCCTGGTGGTGACCAGCTGCTGACATATGGACTTCAGCTGCCCGCTGGTGGGCTGGTTCTTTCTGGACCATTTGGTCAGGGTCTGGTGGTCCTCTAGCAGCGAGATGGCCAGGAGGCCGGCCAGCCCTCAGAGGTGGGACTTCCAGATGGCCCTGGTAGGCGGGCGTGTTCGGCACTCCGTGGTTGGTGAAACGCCCGACGGCCTCCACCTGTGTGAACACCTGGCATGAACGGTGTGACTGGGGGCAATGGACATTTTCGCATGGCAAATCAACTATTACGTACTACACTACTCCCCCATTGCATACCTCGGTCCTAAATTTCTTGAAGGCGGCGTTGGTTCCGCACCATCTGCTTCAGGGCTATTGGAAGGAACCGGGTACTGGAGCTGGCGGCGGAGAGAGTCCGTGATGACGGCGCCGTTCCTGCCTCCAGCACTGGCGCAGCGACCGCTGAATGCCATCACAACCAGCGTTGGAGCTGGTTGGAGTGGACTATGGCCCGCATGAGCCAGGTCCACACCACCTGACACCAACCGCATCTGAGGACCCACCTAGACGCCACGATGTCAAGCTCCTGCTCCACCAGCTTGGTCAGGGCCGCGTTCAGGTAAACCTCCTTGGGGTCGGTGCAGCCCACGGTCGGTTTCTTGGGGACCCACTGAAGGTAGGGCATGCTGGCGGTGGGATTGAAACTCTGATAGAAGTGGGCTGAAATAAAATACCAGAGGGTGGATTGCGATGGCCTTCTCTTCAGCAGTGACAGTCGCAGAGGTCTATGTGGCTGCCAGAAGGCGACCACTGCAGTACAAGTGTGAATGTCAATGTCAATGGATGCTTGAATGGACTCACAGGGGCGCAGCCCCAACAGATGGCACTCAACAGGTGGCGTTGGGCGCCTCCAGTGTCCCTTATTCTGGGCGCGCCATGAGGTAGCCGATGGCGCTGGCTACCATCTGAAGCAGGTGAGCATTTTGTGACATTCTGAAGTGCCGCAGGCAAAATTATTGCCTTCCGTGCACACGCTACAGCCAATTTCTCTTTGATTGAAATGGTCATTTCTAAAGGAATTGGTGAGACATAAAGCCAAATTTAGGTCGTGGTGATGTGCGTTGGTCTGGATTCAGGCAGCTTGTTGCGTGTTGGGGTCGGATTTCAGGGTTGCATTTGACAACCCTTGTCAACCCTTTGCCCATCGATGCCCCGTGACGCTTGCCGGTTGGACGTCCCACCTTGCGGGGTGAGACAACTGAGGACGTTCTACGTTCTCACTGTCAGTCCTCGTTGGGGCATCTGAGAGAATCTTCACCTTAGTGACAACACAGGGATAGATGTGGTGGTTCGTCGAATGTCGTTGCGTGTGCAAGCATGGTCATCTGGGAGTGGCTAGACGCTTGTCAGTGCCATCTGATCTGGGTCTTAGTGTCCGATGCCAGAGTTGCCAAGACTTTCAAAGGTCAACCTCCAAGCGGCCAACCTAGTCCTGCTGGTAGGCGTGGTGCTTCGCCGGGTAGTCCATGGATGGGCGGCCCTTGGGGGTCGAAGGTCAGCATGGCACTCAGGAGGCTACTGAAGTCCTCGCCCCATTTCTCCTGCGCTTTCTTCAGCATCTTGGGCACCTTCTTGATCTGGGCATTGCGCAGCTTCTTGGGGTTGCTCTTGTTCAGGGGGTACTTCCCCAGCCCTGCAATGGGGACTGTCCTGCTCCACCATGATCACCATCGCGCGAGCTTCAGAGGTGTCGTCCAGAGTCATCAGTGACACAAACGGTTCCTGACGATATCTGGGAGACAATCGTCCAGTTCCACCACTGACCTCCCATGGCGACGATGTAGAGAGTGCAGCTGAGTGCCCATACGTCGACTGCGTACACCTCCAGCTCGTGCTTCCACGGGCGGAAACCCCTCAGCCACCATCTTTGGGGGCCCTCCACAAGGTGGTGACCCTGTCCCCCACGGTGTCCTTCCAGAGGTCGGGCATGTGGGGGCGGGCGTGGAGCAGGCCATTGCCGGGGTCGATCAGCGGGGCGCTGATGGTGTCGCCCTTCACTTTGACCATGGCGTTGTTGCTCGACAGGTCAACGTGGACCACCTGAGGAGTGAGTTTGCCATATGATCGACAACTGAGGAGAGCGTTGAGCCATGTCACATCTGAGATTGCCGGTCACTTGCCCCGGTGCTGTGGATGGCGGCAGCACTGGTGATGAGTTGCTTGGCGATGGATTTCAGCTGCTGGGCGCTCGGGCGGTTGGTCTTTGCCCACTCGGTAATCATCTGGTAGTCGTCCAGGAAGTTGGTGACCAGGAGGCCAGTCCGCATGGTGGCGACCTCCAGGTGGCCCATGTAGTGGGGCGCGTTGGGCACCCCAAAGTTCGAGAAGCGCTTCAGCGCCTCCACCTGCGAAATCGAATGGTCTCTATGCAGACGATATTTGCGCCAATTGACCAGTCTAGCGCCAGCCATTGCCATGCCCACCTCGCGCTGAAGGCGCCCCTGTGGTTGAGCACCACCTTCTTCACGGCCACCTTGATGGGCGGATTGGATTTGGTGGAAGTGCTGGCGAAAAGGCCCCATTTCCCCCTGCGGCATGGCGCAACTGCCGCTGAATGGGGGCCAACTTGCAGTTGTCATCAGCATTTGGCAATCGACTTCAGCGGTCCATGGACCACTGATCACTGAATACAACACCCACTTGGGGACGATCACGCCCAGGTCCTTCTCCAGCAGGGCCGTCAGGTGGGGCTCCAGGTAGACGTTGGAGGGTTTCTTGCCCCCCACCCTGGGCTTCTCTGGGATGTGCTTCAGGAAGGCCATGTCTTGGAACTCTTGGAACTGCTGGTAAAAGCCGGCTGAACGGCAATCAAGATGGGCTTTTGTGAGTTGGCTTAGGGAAACCTAAGACGTCAGGAGTGGCTGAATGAACGAATGGATGGATAGGTGGAACTGAATGGATGGATGGAGTGGATGAATGAATGGATGGCACTGGATGGATGGAGTTGAGTGGATTGACTCACGTGGCAGGGCCCCTTGCAGATGCTTCTGCAGCTCAATGGCCAGTCTGTTCTTGTCCTCCAAGAAGGTGTCGGTCAGGTGGACGCGAGCGGCCAGGTGACCCAGAGCGCTGCCCACCATCTGAAGTGAAGCGGTAGCGGACAAGTTCAGAGGTACAGGGAGGAAACTACTGTAATCTGTACAATTCAAACTGAACAAAAAAGACCATGCAGCAAGTGTTGTTGTTGTTGTTGTAGCCTTCCGAAGAAGGAGAAGGGTGAGGCCTCGTCTGTTGGAGTCCAGAGGTCATCGTCAGCCCACCCCTCAGGGGCCCCAGGGGTTCAGCCCTGGCCCAGGCAGGCGCGTATCCCTCTGGGAGACCTCTAGATGGCCCTTTGACCCCCAGATTTCTCCGGGGGAGAGTTCCCCGTAGTCTGCGACTTGTCATCGCAAGTTCACCGGGTCCACCGCGGGAACATGGGTAGGTTAGGGACTGGCCAGGGCCCGGGTGCAGCAATTTATAGTCCGGGCTCCTTCGCCAAATTAATGGTAGGCAACCCTGCTGCGGACCCCCCACCCACACGGGCCCTTGCAGCAAGTGTTGTGGCTTACGGCGCCGCTGTTCTTGGGTGTCTGGGTGGCGATCCTGGCCTCGAGGATGGCCATCAGCAGGCCTAAATCCTCTCCCGCCATGGTCAGCTTCTTCTGGCAGGCTGAAAATGGGTGAATGACACTTTGACACATATGAAGTTCGTCCCAGCCCAGCCACCATAGTCTCAGATGATAGCTTCACCATGTGAAGTTTGTCTCAGTCACCACTGTCCCAGATGGCAATTCACACCTGTTACGTTCGTCTCAAAATCAATTTCTTGATAATAATCAATAAGACTTTGCACTTGGATTCCAAATTTCGCTACAGAATTCCAATCGCTCTCCCCAAAACTGACAAGCTGCTCGACGACTGACAGGGGGTGTGGGGCGATCTTGGGGGATGCTAGGTCAGCATGGTGCTGAGAAGACTGTGGAAGCCCTCCCCTCACAACTCCTTGGCCTTCTCCAGCATCTTCCCCAGGTGGCGCCTGTGGGGCCTGCGCAGCTTCTTGGCCTTATCCTGGGTGAAGGGGAAGCGCTCGAGACCTGAGAAGAGAAGCCAATCATGGTGAGACTTCAGCAGTTGTCACACGCGCGTGTCATCATCGTGTGAACAAGAGCTAGGTACTCTCATCAGTGGTGAAGAAGTCAGCGAATCAGTCGTGACACGTGGAAGGAAGGGAAAGTGTTGTTGCTCTCACCTCCCAGCGCCAGGATGGCGATGGAGCAGCCCAGCGCCCATGTGTCGACCTTCAGGACTTCCAGCTGTTCGTCCCACTGGCAGTGGTCGGCCACCATTTCAGGGGGCTGGAACCAGAACGTGGTTCTCCTCAGGCATCTCTCCTGCCAGGGGTGCAGGTGGGGCAGCTTGGGCCAGGGGTAGAGATAGCCGTTTCCAGGATCGATGATCTTGGCGCTGATGGTGTCGCCGTCCTGGTGGATCATCCAGTTGGCCGAAGTGAGGTCCATGTGGGCCACCTGAATTGGTGGGCAGAAGGTCATCATCTGAGACCTCTGAAGCCCTGTCATGCTGGTTTGGAGTCAGCCACTTGCCCTGCATGCGTTCATGGCTGCCACGGTGTTGACCAGCTGCCGAGAGATGGACTTCATCTGCCCACTGGTGGGCTGGTTCTTCCTGGACCATTTGGTCAGGGTCTGGCGGTTCTCCAGCAGCGAGATGGCCAGGAGGCCGCCCTAAGAGGTGGCACGTACAGGTGGCACTGGTAGGCTGGCGTGTTTGGCACTCCATGGTTGGTGAAGCGCCTGACGGCCTCCACCTGTGTGAACACATTGCATGAACGGTGTGATTGAAGGCAATGCATTTTCTCATGGCAAATCTACTACTACCATACTACACTACTTCCCCATTGCATACCTCGGTCCTAAACCTCTTGAAGGCGGGGTGGTGGTTCAGCACCATCTGCTTCAGGGCCACTGGAACCGGGTCCTGGAGATGGTGGCGGAGGGAGCCCGAGAAGACGGCGCCGTTCTCGCCTCCAGCCATGGCGCAGCGGCAGCTGAATGTCGTCACAATCAGGTTTGGAGTTGGCTGGAGTGGACTATGGCGTGCATGACCCAGTTCCACACCACCTGACACCAACCATGTTTGAAGACCCACCTGGGCACCACGATGTCCAGCTCCTGCTCCGCCAGCTTGGTGAGGGCCGCGTCCAGGTACACCTCCTTGGGATTGGTGCAGCCCAGGGCCAACATCTTGGGAACCCACTGCAGGTAAGGCATGCTGGCGGTGGGACTGAAGCTTTGGTAGAAGTGTTAATGCAACAAGAAGTAAACAAAGAAGTGAATAATGGCTCTTTTGGTTCGCTTGCAAGAATTCTAGCGCAATCGGAGAATTTCCTCAAAAGTTTACCAAATTCAGCCTTCCCGGGTCGCGTTGGCACGGCGCTGAACCAGCCATCCACCGCCAATTTCTTCATAGGCATTTCGGAAATCGACTTCATTCGTTCCGGAACTTTGACTTCCTTCGATAAACGAATTCAAGATGTAAAACCGTCAAATGACTTGAATCTATGGGGGGACGCGGTAAAAGGGAACTGCACTCAGCAGGGGACGAAGCGCGTCCCAGTAGGGCGTCTTCCAGACTCTGCGCTGATTGAACGTTGAAATGCAAACATTGTTCTGATTGGCTGCTACCGTAATATCTGTCGCCACAGTTTGAATGGTTATCGGTTACCGTAGTCAATTTGAATTTAGCTCGTATTTGTACACTGACTTACGGGGCTGACTAAACGAAATCCGGAATATAGCAGAAGCATTTGAATTGCAACCGCAATTACGGATCGGGCCCGACGCCGTCACCTTAGCATGTGGCGCGCTTGTCGTCACAGAGAACAAAATACTGTACTGCGGGGCAATACCATACAACAAACCTCTGTGCGTCTCTTTCATGTTTGTAAGGCATTCTGTCAGTCTTGCTTCTTCAACTGTACCGCTGCTGTATTTCTTGGCAAGGCAACTTGGTCACAACGTCAAATGCACAGTACAGGCTCTACAGCGAAGTGTGTTACCAACTGGCAAAGTCGTCGGCATAGGTTCCTTTGGGGGGGGGGGGTGTTGGGGGGGAGGGGGGGGGGGCACCCTCATCCCACCCCGGACCGATCCCGACAACGTTCAGGACGACCCTCCCCCCGAACTCCGATCCCCCACCGACCCCCCCCCCCAGCGACCCCAAATTTGCGAAAAAATTTCGCCTGCGGCGCTATGTTGTTGTTTTTTTCGCCCGGCCTCAGCCGGGCGAACCCCTACGAGAGCTTATCGTGCGTGCGTCTGTGCGTGCGTGCGTGCGTCCGTCACGCTCTTATATCTCAGCGTTGGAAAGTCGTAGGAAGGCGATCTTGGGCTTTATGGATAGGTGTCGACTCACTGAGAATTGCGCTAAGAGGTTTCGAAATTCAAAAGTTTGAATTGCGCGCGCTACAGTAACCCGAAGGTTCAAACTGAAGACGGCTATTACTCGCTCGTCTTACGTCGTAGAGCGGCGTGCGATAGGTCAACTCAAAGGTCTCGACGTGCGCTTTCGTTTGGCACAAAAAATTTTCTTAATTACGCAAACACGCAACACGAAAAGCGACATTCTCGCGTTTTTAACGCAGAAATCGCTCAAACTCGTTCAGCGTGCGTCGTAGGGAGATGATCTTGGGTTGGTTGGATAGCTCTCGACTCACTGATCATTTGTTGTTCTATTGGTCGAAACTCAAAAGTTTGAATTTCTGGAGCTACAGTAACCCAAAGGTTTAAAACGCGAAACTTATCTAACTCGCTCGTCTTTCGTCATAGAGAGACGATCTTGAGTTCGCTGAATAGGTTTCGGCACACTGATAATTCCGTTAAGAGAAGTCAAAATTCAAAAGTTTGAATTGTGCGCGCTACAGTAACCCGAGGGTCCAAAACGCGAAACGGCTCTAACACGCTCGTCTTACGTCGTAGAGCGGCGTGCGATAGGTCAACCAAAAGATCTCGACGTGCTCTTTCACTTGGCGTAAAAAATTTGTTAATTACGCAAATACGCACCACGAAAAGCGACATTCTCGCGTTTTTAGCATAGAAATCGTTCTAACTCGCTCAGCGTGCGTTGTAGAGAGACGATCTTGAGTTGCTGGATAGCTCTTGACTCACTGATCATTTGTTCTTCTGTTGGTCGAAACTCAAAAGTTTGAATATCGCGAGCTACAGTAACCCAAAACTTTGAAACGCAAAACTTCTCTAACTCGCTCGTCTTCCGTCGTAGAGAGACGATCTTGAGTTTGTTGAATAGGTTTCGTCACACTAATCATTCCGTCAAGAGAAGTCTAGATTCGAAAGTTTGAATTTGGCGAGCTACAGTAACTCAAAGGTTCAAACAGCAAATCGGCCCTAACTCGCTCGTCTTACGTTGTAGAGGGGCATTCGTTCGACCGTTTGAAAGCTTACGTTGAGGCAGTTGTTGAACGGTCATTCCTAAAGCAATACTTTTGTTTTTTTAAACTCTTGTCTTACGAACAACTTCGTCTGCTAAAAAAATTAATCCCGGGCGATCCCAATGTTGCCCTGCAACAACCGCTTAGAAATGCGTGTGTCTTGCTCAAAAAAATAATCCCGGGCGATCCCAATGTTGCCTTGCAAGAACCCATCAGAAAGGAGCGTGTCAGAAATAGCGCATGAATAGTGGACTCCGGGCGGGCGCGCGTCATATCGGAAAGGCTTCGAAATACTTTACAAAAGTATCCACTCTTTTACTCTTCCACTTTAAAATACTCACAAACCACTCTGTATTAATAAAACAACTCAACTTTTTTAAAACAGCTTGTTTTCATAAGCATATGGGCCATTTTCTAGCTAGTATATGGCCTTTGTAGTACGTATGTTTGTAGTGTTTTGTGAGTAAAATAGACGTTTTCCTGCACTTCTTGAAGCAAATAAATGCAAAAATTCGTGCAGTAGGAGACCCCCCTACCCTTTTTGGATGGCGATCCTGAAACTGATTCAGGTTCAGGACGACCCACCCCCCCCCCCTCTCGACCCTAAATTGACCCCCCCCCCGGACCAAATCTGGTAGGAACCTGTGGTCGTCGGCTGAATAACCAAATACACTTTGACAGGCCTTCCAGACAAATAAGCGGAGCTTCAAAAGGCGCTATTCTGAAATTCAAATCTCTCTGAGAGCTGTCTGCCGTGCCGTCCTCTTTGGTCAGTCAATTTCGTTCGTGTTATCTTTATTACCAAGTCGTCTATACTCTGTAGAAAATCCTTTAGCCACGCTTCTTCTGGGCTAAACATGGTTCTTGCGTGGTTCGTGTTAGCGGCGTTGACTGTAATCAACGCCGAAGCGCTCCACAAACGTGAAAACAACAAAGTGCTTCGACTATGCAAACCGTTCGAGAAAGGAATCATGGTTAGCGTCCGCACCAAAATCTTGCACTGCGATTTTGACACTATGAACAGTTGTAGTGGCCAGTGACCAATATTTAGGGCTTCGCCGAACCATCGCGACTTCGACCTCTCAACGAACTGCTGGCGTCGACTGCCCACGCATTCTACCAGCAACTGAGCTCACGAACCGACGGAAGTTTCGTCTTTTCGCCATATTCGATCGCGACTGCTTTCGCCGCCGTTATGGCGGGAGCCAAGGGGGAGACGAAGGCCGAAATGGAGAAGTTATTCGGAGGCAAGAAGGAAGGGGAATATTACGTGAGTTGCTTTGAATTGGGAACTCTCTGCGGAATTGAAGTGTGACGACTCCTCCAATGATTGCGGATGCAGAGTTTTGAATATGTACATGCTTGATGTTCTAAGTGCGTGAGAATGTAATGATTAAGGTCACTGAACATCACTGTAACTGTCATAGCGTCAAAACAAGAAACAAGCAAGGATTGTAAACGTTTCATACGCACCGTAATACCACTGCAGAAGTAAACCCTAGCAATACATTA
>JASAMZ010007029.1:22500-28960 GCA_030248115.1 Linhomoeus sp. GSCO2_2 | reverse complement strand
AAGGTGACAGACACCATGCGGAAAGGAGTGATCGATGTGACCGTGTACAACAACAGCGAAGCGGAGCTCATTCTAGGACAAGTCTCTGCATTGGCAGGTTAGTTTCTTTTTAGAGGGGGTGCTTTGCTTCGAAATACACCACGGAGTCCTCGCATTCCTCTTAGGTTGTGCTGTTTGGCTACTGGGCGCCACAGCCCTCAAACTCCCAGTCTCAACGACCCACAGCATTGTAGGCGCAACTCTGGGATATTCTTTGGTGCTCAAAGGCACGCAAGGGATACAGTGGAAGAGGATCATGCAGATAGGTTGGATTGAGTGTGAATGAATATTATACCTAGTCTCGGTACAGTTTGCCAGGACTGCTGCAACTAACGGTATTGTATTGTAAAGCGAACTACCAACTGCTACTGCTGCTGCTGAGATCTGTCGTCTTATAGCTCTTTCCTGGTTTGTTTCGCCCTTGTTATCCGGATTCGTTTCCTGCACATTCTACGCGGTTCTGGACTGGACTATCTTGCGCAAGGTATTTTCCGCAAACGGATACCTTGGCACAAATACTTTTGCTTGTGTATTGTCGGTGTCTGTTCAGCAAAACCCGCTGGAGAGTGGACTTTTCTGCCTCCCGCTGCTTTACTTTCTCTGCATTGGCGTCAACACCTTTGCCGTTATGTACAAGGGCTCTGGAAGTGGGCAAAGTTGAAATATTCATCGACATACTCAGTACGTACTGTACTCCATCCACTATGACAGACCTTTTGCGCTTGTTGCAGTGCTTGGGTTCGATAAGCTGTCTCTGTTGTCCATCGTCGGGATAACATTCCTGGTGTCGGGAGTGTCAGCCCTGGCAATTCACTTCTTCGTCAAGCCGCGACTCAAGATTTGGATTCTGAGTACATTATGTGATTGGCGTTGTGACGGGGCTCTGTGACACCACTGACACGTCCCCATCTGTTTCAGAGCGAGTCAGGGACACGGAAGTTTCTTCGACGTTTGACACACGGGAACTGTCGCCAGTGGACGCGTCCCCAAGTAAAGATGGTGGTCGCACGCTCGACAATCTCGGCTGTCAGCAATCCACTACTTGCAGGCTCGAAAGCTCTAAGAGAATTCATGGAAATGGACGAATGCCAATACGATAATGACAATGCGAAAATGAACGAGCGCGACCACCGTAGCGTCTCTTCATTGGAGACGGCACAAAGCAGGTCGCTCCCGCGAATGTCGAGCGATTCGGAGGAGCCAGCAGCCGCCACCAGATGCGTGCGCTTCTCCTCTGATGTGCCTATGCTTGAAGAAGGCCAAGACAGGGCGACTGACGCGCAGGAAACCTTGCAGGACGAGGACGACGAGGAGGACGAGGACACTGCTGGTATGTATCATAGAACTTTCTACAGTTACTTCTCACTCAATCGCAGTGAAGTCAACTTGGAACAAACTTCACACGCTAAGGATTGTCCCGTGGATTCAGATGGACCACACAAGGGAGAAGGCAATCGGCGCTGGTTGAGAAAGGTTTCCCAGTTGGGTTTGTCCGAGGCGGAGAGGGAGCATCCACACGCTTCCAAGCTTTTCGACTTTCTCCAAATTCTCAGCGCCTGCTTCGGTTCCTTTGCGCACGGAGGGAGCGACGTCAGGTGACCAATCATTGTGGCACGGTCTTTCTGGCGATCTCAATTGCGAAGCAATGGAATGACTTCAGCAACGCCATCGCCCCTCTGGTCAGTCTCTGGGTCATCTACCATGAAGCCAATGTGCTCCAGGGAGGCCAAACCCCTGTCTGGCTTCTGGTGTTTGGCGCCGCCGGCATGTGCATCGGCCTGTGGCTGTTGGGACACAGGGTCATTCACACGGTCGGCATCAAGCTGACCAGAATCACAGCCGCCAGGTGACTGGTCTTGTCGTATGAGCGTGTAGAATGCCCCAGATGTCATGAATTTGTAACCATTCAGCGGCTTCACAATTTTGCTGGGCGCCGCAGTGACCGTTCTTCTGGCCAGCAAGATGGGCTTGCCTGTCAGCTCGACGCACTGCAAGGTTTGCATGCATAGACGTTGGCAGTATCTGTCCACCTGAAGTTCCGTGAATGAACGGCCCACAGTGTATCTGTACATATCTCTGTCAGGTGGGCAGCGTGGTGGCAGTGGGCTTCCTGATGTCTCCCAAGTCGGTCAGCTGGCGCGTTTTCGGCGGCATCTTCTTCTCCTGGCTCGTCACGCTTCCCGTCGCCGGTGCGTGAGTGCTGTATGCAGAGGCAAAACACGCCATTACAGTTCCTCCAGCGTTTCAGGAGCCATCAGTGCCGCCATAATGTTCGTCTTGAAGGCGGTTTTGCTGTGAAGCATCTACACTCCAGCGTACACTTGGAGTTTTTGTGATCGTACAAGTAATTAGAATATGACAAACATCCGCTGTTAGTGTGGCACCCTAACACTTTGCCCTGGACGAATTCCTATCCGAAATGAATGTGCGCAGGCTTGTAGTATTCGAGTGCAGTTCGGAGCGAAGCCACCCCTCAGAAGTGCGAATCCGAGGTGCGTATGCCGATACCAAAGGCATCGAACACACGAGACAACATGGACCTTTCTTACGAGCCACATACATATGTAGGCTGCGCACCAGCAAAGCTAATATCCGATTAGCAGAAGGAAATGTTAACAGAGCGACTTCAGCAACGATCAGCGAAGGGGCAAGCCAATTTAAAAGCTCAGATCACGCCTCGGCACTTTGCCCATTGATGACAGCGAGAATAGAAGCGAGGCTCTTGGACAGAGCGGCAACAGCCTTCTTCATGCCACTGCGTGCGGTGGCCGTCAGCCACTTGAAGGAGGCGTTGTACTTGGAGGTGAACAGCACGTAGAACACTATGCCGCAGGTCGAGTTGACGTCGGACGCGAACTGGTGGGCGCTATTGGACCACTCGGCCACAGGGTTAATCAAGCTCGCCAGCCAAGGCATGTAGCCGTTCAGCTCGACCCAGAGCGTGGCGCGGTAGGCGGCGCGCACGAGGCTGCAGCTGCACATGACGGAGAAGCAGAAGATGTTGAGCCCCGTCGAACCCAGTAGCAGGCCGAGGTGGCGCTTCACCTGCTTCCTTCGCGCCAGCAGGGTCGTCTGAACGATAGAGTCACCAGAGTTGTCTTACCCGCTGCAGACAAAGAAACAGACGGACAAAAGGACACTACGATGCTTCGAGAAACTCATTCTGGAGCAGTGAACTACCAATTACATAGTGTGTAACTGAAAATCCACCGCTCAAGGCTCTCACCTGATCGACTCCAGAGGTAGCGGGCGGGAAGGCCCACTGGACGTACTTTCGCCGAAAGCGAAGCACGAAGTACAACTGGGCTCCGAACAGAGAGACGAGAAGAATTGCGTGTCCATAGTAGACCACGGACTCCAACGCTACCTGGTGCCGAAACTTATCCCCAAGCCCTTCTTCCACGTTGGCAGCGATCAGCCAAGGGAGCCCCAGAAGTATGTAGAAAGCGTAGGTTGCAGCGAAAGCGGCGCTCGCCAGGCTGTATGGCCGCTTGATGGCCAAAGTGGAGTAGTTGATCTCCATCGTAGCCGCCCTCTCCTTGGCCAGCAGCAACAGGGCCACCTGATTCAGGGCCAACAGGGGATGGTCCAAGTTGTACTTGACCATTGTCTTGGCTTTCGGCATGGAGATTGGGCAGGCGACCGTCCAAGCCGCCAGTGACGAAGACAGGAAGCTGGAGTGAATCAGACTCGCGGCCGAGCCGAGTAGGTCAGTGGCTGCCTCCAGGTAGTGCAGCTCTTTCACCGCCCCTCCGCTGTGATCGCCTCTGAAGGCGCCATGAATCAGTACGAGAGAGGCGAGACCTCCCATGACTCCAACTGGTGTGGTCACCCAGGTGTCCCACCAATACAAGGCGAGCTCCTTTGCCATCACTGTATTGACATCCCTATAGCGGTGGTAGTACGCGGCAGTAGACCGCCTCCATGCCAGAAGCAACTCGACGTCCAAGATGGGGCAGTGGCGCATCGCCTGGGCGCAGTAGGCCCCCCGCTGCGATGGCAGGTTCTCTTGTAGGTGGAAGCGGCGCCACTTGTTGCTGCGGATTTCGCTGAGATGATGCCTTGTGAAAAAATGATTTCGCCACTTCCAGTGTGGCCATGGTTCCATACACTCTGCAATGGCATCTAGGTGATTGGCCGGATTCTGCGCTGGAGTTGGAGGTTGCTCTGTTGAGGCGTTCTCCAGGCACGACAGCAGGATACAATAGAGAGGGTATTCGTAATCGACTCTGAAATTTTTTTCTGCAGACATGGCTAAAATTGTGGAAACTGCATAGGTATCGGTTATCATGCAGTGTGCTGTGTCAACTTGTGTTTGCAAGAGCTGTAGGTTACGTGCCCAAGTTGATCTCTGTGAAAGGACGCGAACTCCTTTGACAGCGCTCCAGCATGATTAGTGCCGGTTCCATTGCCCCATCCCACTGTGTAGCTGACCCTTGCTGCTATTCTGAATCGCTTAAGTGATTTGTTTTCGCTGCACGCACAACGAATGAGCGGCGCACTTCGTTCCCTGATTAGGTGATTTCAATGGGTTGCGCCAGGCGACGCACCCTAATTGCCCTTCATGCGACTTGGCAGTAACTCACCTGAAACGATTCTGAAGGACCGTTTGAGTTGTTGTGTTTCGATAGAAGAAGAATGGTGGCGTCGGCCGCACTAAGGATCCTACACGAATGTACATGGTGTGTCAATAAAAGTGTGACCACTAACTTTGCGGCTGCCATTCTCAAGCTTGACTCAATACATCAAGCCGAAACTTTGACACAACATACTGCATGGCGTTTTCGATCAACAACAACAATTTCAGGTCATTTGATTTTGCGAACGGCAAAGGGCGCCAATTTCCGCAACGTCATGGCGAAAATCGGGTGCAACGACTTGCTAATGGAGAAGGTCCAGGAGGACCACACCCTGTAGCATACCAGAAAAGGTGCTTCAGTCTGTATCACTTGTAAAGCAGCCCCACTTCCATTCTGTTGTATAGGCATAGAAGCGTATAATCTCAAACACCCTACGCAAAATTTCGCACATACAGAGTTAAAAGAACCTCAGTGTCTAGAAATCTGTACATAGTTATATTGCGTCTTGACTATTCGATTGTTGTTTCTGCCTGCACCCCATGCGAAATACAACAAATGCATTAAATTTAGCTCCGGTACACACAGAGACGCTTCACAGTTTGTTACTGAACTCTGCAAACGCAGGTGCACAGCGAAGCAACGAAGCCAGAATCCGTTTCAGTCTGCAGTTGACACATGGCAATACTCACGGGAATTTTCACACTTCGGCGTCACAATGGATGCGCCATAATTGGCCGCAGCTGGTCTCACTCGTCACAATAACCGGTCCCCTTTATAATGAGATGAATAGACCCCGAAAGCGTCACTAAATGTCCTTGTACTGAGCAGAAAGAAACGCTGCTTTCGCTTTGTACGATGCCTCGTTTTCAGACAGTATTAGTAATAATTGGAGCGACTTGCTTTATGGAAATTCGCGCTCAATTGGAAGGCCCCAAGGTTACGGTAGATACCCCGTTGGGCACTGTAACTGGCGTGGATTATACGAGCCCAAATGGGTGTCGAATGAAGGTGTTCCTTACGATACCCTACGCGGAAGCTCCGGAACGTTTTGCAAAGTGAGTGGACGCTAGACGCGTCAAACGTACTGTAGTTTGGAGATGTGTGAATATATGCAGATTATGGTAAAACGCAACGTATATCGTATCAATCAACGCAACACAACATACCTATACCGTATCAAACATCGCCAAGGCGAAGGCTGGAGTGTGCACATATTCCACAACAAGCATTGCTAACATTATTTCATAACCGCTCTAGATCCGAAGAGAAGAAACCTTGGACTTCCACAATCGACGCGAATCGCCAAACCTTCCCCTGTATCCAGGCGAAAAGGGGCCCGCCCGGCGCACCAATCGAGTTCATTGACAACGCCTCTGAAGATTGCCTCTACTTGAAAATTCTCGTTCCCGAAAACGCGGAAAACGGCGCAAAGTTTCCCGTTTTGGAGTGGCCTCACGGGGGCGGTTATAACAACGGGGCAAGCGACAACTACGAAATCGACATTCAGTGCGACAGGATCGTCAGCAAAGGGGTACTCTGACTTTTACATGTTGCACGCTTGAACGATATTCCCGCTTTGTCTCTAGTTTGGAAATGCAGTTAAGGGTGGGTTGAAGTTGTGAAAGTGTAGCTAAAAGGATGAAATATGCTTGCAAAATGCTGCTGGGTACTTGCATATCAAATCCATTATATTACCCAATTCAACTTCGTTGTATCCATTTATTTGAATCTTTGTTTAGCAGTAATGCAGAATCAATGTTGATACTTGCTGGCAACAAATTTAACCTCAACTATAGGTCTCAACTGTCCGGTTTAGTTTGAAATTAAGGTTCTGTCAATAG
>JASAMZ010007029.1:0-17500 GCA_030248115.1 Linhomoeus sp. GSCO2_2 | reverse complement strand
GCGTTGACGTTGGTAGCACCAGGTTGGAAGGACAAGATTAATTTCTGTCACTCTGTGGAAGCGTTGACGTTGGTAGCACCAGGTTGGAAGGACAAGATTATTTTCTGTCACTCTGTGGAAGCGTTGACGTTGGTAGCACCAGGTTGGAAGGACAAGATTATTTTCTGTCACTCTGTGGAAGCGTTGACGTTGGTAGCACCAGGTTGGAAGGACAAGATTATTTTCTGTCACTCTGTGGAAGCGTTGACGTTGGTAGCACCAGGTTGGAAGGACAAGATTATTTTCTGTCACTCTGTGGAAGCGTTGACGTTGGTAGCACCAGGTTGGAAGGACAAGATTATTTTCTGTCACTCTGTGGAAGCGTTGACGTTGGTAGCACCAGGTTGGAAGGACAAGATTATTTCTGTCACTCTGTGGAAGCGTTGACGTTGGTAGCACCAGGTTGGAAGGACAAGATTATTTTCTGTCACTCTGTGGAAGCGTTGACGTTGGTAGCACCAGGTTGGAAGGACAAGATTATTTTCTGTCACTCTGTGGAAGCGTTGACGTTGGTAGCACCAGGTTGGAAGGACAAGATTATTTTCTGTCACTCTGTGGAAGCGTTGACGTTGGTAGCACCAGGTTGGAAGGACAAGATTATTTTCTGTCACTCTGTGGAAGCGTTGACGTTGGTAGCACCAGGTTGGAAGGACAAGATTATTTTCTGTCACTCTGTGGAAGCGTTGACGTTGGTAGCACCAGATTAGTTGGCTAGTGTTGTTTATATGCTAGTTAAAAATACTTTAGTCCAATTCGCATCAAATATATTTACATTATTTCATTCAGAAACAGGCTCTCAGCTGATGACAGAGCACAGGCTGACCTTATTGATAGCCTGAAGTTATTGCTGCTGTCATTGGCCTGCTCTAAACTCCCATTATATTGGTTGGTAATGTTTGTTACACTTATTGTGTGTTCTTGATTAATTAACACAATGCTGTTGCTTTTAGGGCCAACTCTCAGAGCGCGGGCTGCAGCTATCAGAGCCTATGTCATTGCTGCTGTCAGTTGGATAGCGCTCTGCTCACCTCCCTTAGGTGAATAAATAAAGATTGGTATTTCTTCAAAATTTCTTTATTACACACAACACATTCCATTACAGCTGGTTGCCACTCGTCAGACACTACTACCACATCACAAGACCGTCTCTTCCAATCCAATGAAGATACTTCTTCAGTCAACGCAAGAAGCATACCAGACTGCTGCCCAATTTGCCTGCCAGCTGTTGTTTGAATGTGAGTAAGAATTTTTACTTTCTCTTTATCTGCTATATTGTAGTATATGCAACTTATTAATTTTAATTACCTACTATGCACAATTAAGGCTACATTGAACATTTCAGCCTGCTGAAGTCACGACCAACTTTCTACTGCCACTACAAAACGCTCATCTGGAGTGAACTCTGGAGCGTCCCATGGCTGCTGTTGTGTGTGTCAAACTGTTGTTGGCCGTGGTTTGCCATTGATATAACGTGTACGGATTTGTTTACATCGTGATCGTTTGCCGCAATTGTTCACACACTTACTACATGTTTTCGTAGTAGTGATGCCTGTGTCTTTTCAGCCTCTTTTCAATAGTGATACTTACATGACTAGTACATCGCCACCGTTCTTGGGAATTGTCTTGACTGCACCCATGAACTCTTATAAAAAATCTCGTTTTCGAATTCAATGGAGCACCATAGCAAACTAACACTACAGAACAACGATTTCAACTCATTAGACTGACGCGTCGTAGCGTATAGATAGACAGCACCGTAGCCTTATGTATCTGTAGTGCTTATGAGTTACGGCTCTATAAGAGGTCTTGCTTAATAGTCTGTTTCATAACAAATGTATTTTCCTTAAAGAAATAATCCCGGGCGATTCCAATGTTGCCTTGCAACAACCGCTCGAAAATGCGTGCGTCTTGCTCAAAAAAACTAATCCCGGGCGAACCCAATGTTGCCCTGCAAGAACCCCTCAGAAAGGAGTGTGTCAGAAGTAGCGCATGAATAGTGGACTACGGGCGGGCGCGCGTCATATCGGAAAGGCTTCGAAACACTTTACAAAAGTATCCACTCTTTTACTCTTCCACTTTAAAACACTCACAAACCACTCTGTATTAATAAAACAACTCAACTTTTTTAAAACAGCTTGTTATTTCTTTTGCGAGTTTTCGGGCATCTGCCAGAGCAAAAACGTCTAAAAGAAGCAAGGTGCTGCGAGCTACTCATGATGCTCGAATAGGTGCGGGAGCGCTGGTGGGTGGCTGGTGGACCACCACGCGGAAGAAGACGGAAGAAGAGCGGCGAAGGAGAAAGAAGGAAAAAGAAGCGTACGCCGAACGGTAGAATAGGTCCCCTGAATTCCCGGGCGCGAAAAGGGGAAAAAAAGACGGGCGTTATTGGGCAGCAGCCGTAACCTAAATGATGTTTATTACTTATTGCGGGTGTGGTAAACGGGGGGGGGCGAGGGAAACAAAGAATGAAAGAAAGGACGGGCCGGCGCGGAAAGGGGGGGAAGGAAAAAGGCAAAAACATGTGTGGAATGTGGAGAAAAAAAAACAATATCAGAAAAGGGAAAAGGGGAAGAAAACAAAGTTCCAAAAACAGGGGAAAAAGAAAAAAAAAAAAAAATTTTTTTTAAAACCTTTAAAATGTGAAGTGTTTATAAAAAAGAGTGGCTACTAGAGTCTATAGCCCGTGGATAACGCGTTGCAGCTTCAGAGACCGATGTCGCGCAGCTGACGCGCTGCAGCTTCAGACACCGATGTCACGCGTTCGAGGAAATATTCGGAGCCCGTTGTAGGTACTCTAGATGAACGGCGTCGTATCATGCCGATAACCGCTTAGTGTCCGGACTCATCTCATGAGATGTTGTGTGTCACGTACCGGTTTTTTTGTTGAGAAATCACTTACCAAGATGGTGATAAATCACTCACCAAGAGTTTTCTCTTGGTGATTCAGATCCGAAAAAAACACCATTACCCAAAATAATAAATCCATTTTCCCATGCATGGAAAGAGATTTGTCAAGAAAAAATAATTGCGCACCAAGAGACAATGCTAAGGTGATTTTTGGGGCCTATTTTTTCGCCGCGCCTCAGCGCGGCGATGTGTATATATACAGATGACGATGTGTAGTCCGCGAACTTTTTTGTCCTGCAGAAGTAAAACACGTGACAGATGGTGTCAGGTAGAGTCGATGTCGCCGATTGCGGATCCGATGAGATTTGCTGTTGCTAATTTTAAAATGAGTGTGGGTGTAACGTTTGAAGTTTGAAATTTTTCGACAAATTATCTCTATTTGCAATGTTACGGTGCTTACGGGGCATATCACGTGCTAAAGTACCGTAGTCTGCTGAATAGACGCCAACTGAGAGTATAAGAGCGCCGTTTTGAGAAGCGCTGTGATGCGACAGCATGGCGTAGGCGGGAAAGACGCCGGATCGCGCGCAAAAACGTGCGAGCCGACCGAGGTTCGAACCTCGGCGACCCTTTTGCTTTTTTCGCCCGGCCTCAGCCGGGCGAACCCCTACGAGAGCTTATCGTGCGTGCGTGCGTCCGTCCGTTCGTTCGTTACGCTCTCAGATCTCGGCGTTGGAACGTCGTAGGAAGGAGATCTTGGGCTCTACGGAAAGGTCTCGACTTACTGGTAATGTCCCTCGAGAAATCGGCGTTCAAAAGTTTGAATTGCGCGCGCTACAGTAACCCGAAGGTCAAAACTAAAAACGGCTCTAACTCGCTCGTCTTACGTCGTAGAGCGGCGCGCGATAGGTCAACTAAAAGGTCTCGACGTGTTCTTTCGTTTGGCATTAAAACTTTTGTTAATTACGCAAACACGCAACACGAAAAGCGACATTCTCGCGTTTTTAACGCAGAAATCGCTCTAACTCGCTCAGCGTGCGTCGTACGGAGACGATCTTGGGTTGGTTGGATAGCTCTCGACTCGCTGATCATTTGTTCTTCTATTGGTCAAAACTCAAAAGTTTGAATTTCGGGAGCTACAGTAACCCAAAGGTTTAAAACGCAAAACTTATCTAACTCGCTCGTCTTCCGTCATAGAGAGACGATCTTGAGTTCGTTGAATAGGTTTCGGCACACTGATAATTCCGTTAAGAGAAGTCGAAAGTCAAAAGTTTGAATTGCGCGCGCTACAGTAACCCGAAAGTCCAAAACGCAAAACGGCTCTAACACGCTCGTCTTACGTCGTAGAGCGGCGTGCGATAGGTCAACTAAAAGGTCTCGACGTGCTCTTTCGTTTGGCGTTAAAAATTTTGTTAATTACGCAAACACGCACCACGAAAAGCGACATTCTTGCGTTTTTAGCATAGGAATCGCTCTAAATCGCTCAGCGTGCGTCGTAGAGAGACGATCTTGAGTTGCTGGATAGCTCTTGACTCACTGATCATTTGTTCTTCTATTGGTCGAAACTCAAGCGTTTGAATGTCGCGAACTACAGTAACCCAAAGGTTCAAACAGCAAATGGGCCCTAACTCGCTCGTCTTACGTTGTAGAGCGGCATTCGTTCGACCGTTTGAAAGCTTACGTTGAGGCAGTTGTTGAACGGTCATTCCTAAAGAAATACTTTTGTTTTTTTAAACCCTTGTCTTACGAACAACTTTGTCTGCTAAAAAAATTAATCCCGGGCGATCCCAATGTTGCCTTGCAACAACCGCTCAGAAATGCGTGTGTCTTGCTCAAAAAATTAATCCCGGGCGATCCCAATGTTGCCCTGCAAGAACCGCTCAGAAAGCAGCGTGTCAGAAGTAGCGCATGAATAGTGGACTCCGGGCGGGCGCGCGTCATATCGGAAAGGCTTCGAAATACTTTACAAAAGTATCCACTCTTTTACTCTTCCACTTTAAAATACTCACAAACCGCTCTGTATTTATAAAACAACTCAACTTTTTTAAAACAGCTTGTTTTGCTGCGCTTTATTCTGGCTTTGTCATTTACGTTTTGACGCCGAATAGCCAAACGACCATCCGCGTAGCGCCTTCTGGTTTCTCCACGTCAGCAAAATTGTTTACATAACCTTAAATCTCTGTGTTCAATACTACCGGTAGCGAGTTTCGTTGTAGACTATACCTACGCTCACACCACCACCCCGTCGATTGGCATCTTGTCACACGATGGCGTCGATAACACCCCCAGCGAAGTGTTGGCGTCCGTTTGTGTTGCCGAGTCGTCGTCGTAGTCGCGTCCGCTTGCTCCAAAAGTGGACCAAGTTGTTTACCGAGCTTCAATGCTCTGATAGTTGTGTTCAGACGCGAGCAACTTTCCATCTTTGGCAAGTTTTTTTGTTGGATGTGAAGATTCCACACAGCTAGATGAAGGGCGTCGTATCATGGCGATAACAGATAGCGAACGCGGCGATATCACTGATCACTTAGATCGGCTGTTCAGACAACCGTGTAGTGGTAATAGCTGCACTTGGTTTATAGCAGGCTTCCTCAAGCTAATTTCTCCAGATGCGGCTAATGATGTGTATTAAGTTCACCGTACTGTTAAAAGAATTTTTTTCAAATGTGGAGTTTCATAGATATATGCAATTGTTTGTCGAAATTTCATAAATTGACAAAAATAGAACGTCATTTATTGACGAATGTGAATGCAGAAACTGAAAGGACGTAGGCCAATGAGAATTTGTGACATAGTTTTTCAGTTTTAAAATATTGCAATTTAGAGATATTTACAATTAAAATATAAAAATGTCGAAAATCGACTTTATCGCCTGGTGGACTAGCGGCGAAATTTCTTCAGAAATGGAAAGAGCATAGACCGCGGCTAATTTGTAACACAAACAAAATTGTTTGCAATTGTGGAATTTTATAGAAATGCGCCAGAATTTGCCAAAATTCTACAAGTTGACAAAAGCATCATAACGTAGAAATACGCACACCAAACGAAATCCCTGGTAGAGAACGACTGCACCAAACAGTTGGCAAGTTTTTTGTTCGATGTGGTGAATTTCCACGGGTATAAAACTTCAGATGAACGGCGTCGAATCATGCCGATACCATATAGCGAACGCGGCGATATCACTGAGCTTTAGGTGTCTAGACGGCTATCGCCTGGTCGATCAGGCCGCGGCCGTCTTCTCGGGGAAAAGACGGCCATCGCCTGGTGCGTCAGGCGATGGCCGTCTTCTGCTCGAAAAGACGGCTATCGCCTGATGGACCAGTCAACAGCCGTCTTCAAAATGAAAGCTGTCACCAGCGCTAGCAGGGAAGGGGCACAGCAGGCCAGAGCAGGAGGTGAAGTAAATGGAGGAGTGTGCACCCCACTTACAGTTTGCACTAAAACTCTGTCGGCGTCGCGCCTGGCGGATCTCAACTGAGGCTTAGCGCGACCACCAACTTCAGGGCGCGCTCCGCGCGCCCTGAAGTCGGTCACCGGTCGCGTTAAGCCTAAGTTTCGACCCGCCAGACTGCGACGCCGACTGACTCTTGTGCACTGTGGGCGCAGGGCGAGCCTAAGCATAGCCTGAACTGTAAGGAATATACTGTGTCTGAAACTAATACAGAGAAAGAAAAGACGGCCATCGCCTGACGCATCAGGCGATTGCCGTCTAGACGGCCGCGGCCTGACGCATCAGGCGATTGCCGTCTAGACGGTCGCGGCCTGATCGACCAGGCGATAGCCGTCTAGACGGCTATCGCCTGAAGACGGCCATCGCCTGTGACATATATACGGACGCTATTGTCCGTTCGTGTTTCTGTCTGTCTGTCTGTGTGTCTGTCTGTGTCAAACAACTAAACATGACGGTTAGCGCTACCCGATGGAGTCGAATGCGCTGAGTAACGCGCCGTTGTCCGTTTCTGTTGCTAATTTCTCTATTTCGAGATATTTACAATTAAAATATGAAAATGTCAAAAATGACACTTTTATTTACAAGTCGTATCGGCAAAGTTTTTGCTGAAATGGAAGGGGCGTAAGACGCGATGAATTTGTGACATAGTTTTGGATTTTGGAATTCACCAAATTAGGGATATTTTCAAGGTTTTTGTCAAAATTTCCAAATTTCGACAATTTCAAACAGCTTATATTTCAAAACTTCTTTGCATCGATGTATCGAGCATAGTCTGCCAAGTATTTAGCAAATAGTTTCAGCAATTATAATTAACGAACTTTATGCTATTTTTAAGGATTTTGTTAAAATCCCCAAATTTCGACAATTTCAAACAGCTTAAATTTCAAAATTTCTTTTTACGGATGCGTCGAGCATAGTCTGTCAAGTATTTATCAAATAGTTTCAAATTTTATAATTAACGAAATTAGGGATATTTTCAAGGGTTTTGTCAAAATTTCTAAATTTCGACAATTTCAAACGGCATAAATTTCAGAATTTCTTTGCACCGATGTATTGAGCATAGTCTGCCAAGTATTTAGGAATTAGTTTCAGAGATTATAATTAACGAAATTAGGGATATTTTCAAGGGCTTTGTCAAAATTCATAAATTTCGACGATTTCAAACAGGTTAAATTTCAAATTTTCTTTTTACGGATGTGTCGAGCATAGTCTGCCAAGTGTTTATCAAATAGCTTCAGATTTTATAATTAACGAAATTAGGGATATTTTCAAGGGTATTGTCAAAATTCCCAAATTTCGACAATTTCAAACAGCTTAAATTTCACAATGTGTTAGCGTTGATGCATCGGGCATAGTCTGTCAAGTACTTAGCAACTAGTTTCTGATTTTATAATTAACGAAATTTGGGATATTTTTTGTTAAGATCCTCAAATTTCGACAATTCCAAATAGCTTAAATTTTAAAATGTCTTTGCATAGTTGTGTCGGGCATAGTCTGCCAAGTTTTTGGCAAATAGTTCTAGATTTTATAATTAACAAATTTAGGTATATTTTTAAGGTTTTTGTCAGAATTTCTAGATTTCGACAATTTCAAGCAGCTCAAATTTCAACATATCTTTGTGTGGATGCATCGAGCACTAAGCCCAAAGAATAGGGCGTCGTTCCATTTATACCCTTTTCAATAGGGCGTCGTCCCATTTATACCCGTTTCAATAGGGCGTCGTCTCATTTAGACGCTTTTATTGCACTGTGTGCCTGCGGCGAATTTCTCTGATCCATTTATGGATCAGTTGCCACAATTATAAGTGCAAAGTGTGCCTGCGGCGAATCTTCTGATCCATATGTAGATCAGGCACCACGAACAAATCCAAGACCAATTGCGGCTATATCCCACCAGATTGTCGACTAAATGTCTAGCGGCACTTCACTATCCAGTGCACATTATCGCGCACAAGCTCTCAAGTTTACACTGATGCCAACGTGGTGCCACAGTTTTTTCGCCGCGCCTCAGCGCGGCGAGGTGTATATATACGGATGACAATGTCTGTCTGTCTGTGTGTGTGTGTGTGTGTCCGTCCGTGGCACCGAAGTAAAATATGTGACATATGTGGTCAAGTAGAGTCGAGGTCGCTGAGTACGGATCCGGTGTCCGTTTGTGTTGCTAATTTCGCATTTTCGAGATATTTACAATTAAAATATGAAAATATCGAAAATCGACTTTTTCACCTGATGAGCTAGCCGCGAAATTTCTTCAGAAATGGAAAGAGCACGGACCGCTGATAATTTGTGACACGAAAGAAATTTTTTGTCGATGTGAAATTTTATAGAAATACGCGATTATTTGTCAAAATTGCATAAATTGACTAAAATACAACGTCATTTATTGACGAATGTGAATGCAGAAATGGAAAGGTCGTATGCCAATAAGGATTTGTGACATAGTTTTGCAGTTTTTAAAAATTGCAATTTTGAGATATTTTTAATCAAAATATGGAAATGTCGAAAATCGACTTTTTCACCTGATGATATAGCGGCGAAATTTCTTCAGAAATGGAAAGAGTATAGACTGCGGATAATTTGTAAAGCAAGAGATATTTTTTGCAAATATGGAATTTAATAGAAATACGTGATTATTTTTCAAAATTTCATAAATCAACAAAATAGAACGTCGTTTTTTTGACGAATTTGAACGCGGAAATGGTAAGGCCGTATGCCAATAAGAATTTGTGACATAGTTTTACATTTTTAGTAAATTCCAATTTCGAGATATTTAGAATTAAAATTTTAAATAAATGTCAAAATTGTGATTTTCGTCTGATGGCCAGAACAGCTGTTGATTGATGATAATGATGAATGTGCACTCGGAAACAGAAATGCGTACGCTGAACACAGGAATTCGCTCGCACCAAACTTTTATCAAGTTTTTTTGTTGGATGTGACGTTTTCACACAGGTAGGAAACATCAGATAAACGGCGTCGTATCATGCCGATAACATATAGCGAACGCGGCGATATCACTGAGCTTCAGATCAGCTGTACAGACAACCGTATCGTGGGGATAGCTGCACTTGGCATTAAGGTACACATTCTCAAGACACTTTCTCCAGATGCGGCTAATGATGTATACAAAGTTCACTATACTGTTCACCAACATTTGACAGACACAAAGTATAGGTTGAACTTTTTACACACACAGCTTGTTAGACAAAGCTTGTTTCGCCGCCCCCCAGGGCGGCGAGTATATATACGGACGCTACTGTCCGTTTGTCCGTGTGTGTGTCTGTGTCACAAAACTAGACATGACGGTTAGTGCCACCCAATGGAGTCGAATGCGCTGAGTAACGCACCGTTGTCCGTTTCTGTTGCTAATTTCCCTATTTCGAGATATTTACAATTAAAATTCGAAAATGTCAAAAATGACACTTTTATTTACAAGTCGTATCGGCAAAGTTTTTGCTGAAATGGAAAGGGCACAAGGCGCGATGAATTTGTGACATAGTTTCGGATTTTGGAATTCACCAAATTATGGATATTTTCAAGGTTTTTGTCAAAATTCCCAAATTTCGAACAATTCAAACAGCTTATATTTCAAAACTTCTTTGCACCGATGTATCGAGCATAGTCCGCCAAGTATTTAGCAAATAGTTTCAACAATCACAATTAACGAAATTTAGGATATTTTTAAGGATGTTGCTAAAATTCCCAAATTTTGCCAATTTCAAACAGCTTAAATTTCAAAATTTCTTTTCACGGATGTGTCGAGCATAGTCTACCAAGTATTTATCAAATAGTTTCAGATTTTATAATTAACGAAATTAGAAATATTTTCAAGGGTATTGTCAAAAATCCAAAATTTCGACAATTTCAAAAAGCTTAAATTTCATAATATCTTTGCGCGAATGTATGGAGCATAATCTGCCAAGCATTTAACAAATAGTTTCAGATTTTATAATTAACGAAATTAGTAATATTTTCAAGGGTATTGTCAAAAATCTAAAATTTCGACAATTTCAAAAAGCTTAAATTTTATAATATCTTTGCGCGAATGTATGGAGCATAATCTGCCAAGCATTTAACAAATAGTTTCAGATTTTATAATTAACGAAATTAGGGATATTTTCAAGGGTATTTTCAAAATTCCCAAATTTCGGCAATTTCAAACAGCTTGAATTTCGAAACTTCTTTGCAAGGATGTGTCGAGCATAGTCTGCCAAGTATTTAGCAAATAGTTTCAGAGATTATAATTAATGAAATTTAGGATATTTTTAAGGGTTTTGTCAAAATCCCCAAATTTCGACAATTTCAAACGGCTTAAATTTCAAAGTTTCCTTGCACGGAAGTATCGAGCATAGTCTGCCATGTATTTAGCAAATAGTTTCGGATTTTATAATTAACGAATTTACGTATATTTTCAAGGGTATTGTTGAAATTCACGAATTTAGACAATTTCAAATAGCTTAAATTTCAGAATGTCTTTGCATGGTTGTGTCGGGCATAGTCTGCCAACTATTTGGCAAATAGTTCTATATTTTATAATTAACGAATTTAGAGATATTTTCAAGGTTTTTCTCAAGATTGCCAGATTTCGACAATTTCAAACAACTTAGATTTCAAATATCTTTGCTTGGATGTATCGGGCGTAGTATGTCAAGTAATTATGAAACAGTTTCAGATTTTAGAATTCAAGAAATTAGGGATATTTTCAAGGGTTTTGTAAAATATGGCAGATTACGGCATTTTCAAATGGCTATAACTAAGCAATACTTTTCCATGGATGTGTCGTGCAACGTGTATGTTTTGCCACCTATTCTGTCGAACACGAAACGTGGCAATTACTGTGCGGTTCTGCAATCTACAGCAACGGTGTCGTAACTGCCCTCATTTGTGACCAAAAGAAAAGGGCGTCGTCCCATTTAGACCCTCTTCATTCCAAAGCTAACCTGCGGCGAACATTCCTGATCCATTTATGGATCAGTACCCACCAATACGAATCTTATAGGCAACGATTGCCTCAGAATGGCACAAACTACCTTTGAAAACTCGAGGTAACTGCGGCGAAACTCCCCGAAGAAATGCTCAACTTTCTATTCTGACGCACTATTGAATATACTCCTCAAATGCACAACACACTATGCAATGCCAATCAACCATCATCGGGTACCCAGTTTTTACTCTAAGCTTGTTTTCAATTACATTTGCATTTCAATTACTATGTTTGATTCTGGTCCGGACACTAAGCGGATAACATATAGCGAACGCGGCGATATCACTGATCACTTAGATCAGCTGTACAGACAACCGTATCGTGGTAATAGCTGCACTTGGGTTACAGTAGACATTCTCAAGCTAATTTCTCCAGATGCGGCTAATGATGTGGTTCACTATACTGTTTACCAAGATGTGACAGACACAAAGTATAGGTTGAACTTTTTACAGACACAGCTTGTTGTAGCTCCCGAAATTCAAACTTTTGAGTTTCGACCAATAGAAGAACAAATGATCAGTGAGTCGAGAGCTTACTGAGCGAGTTAGAGCAACGTCTGGGTTGAAGCGCGAGAATGTCGACTTACTCGGTGCGCGTTTTACTAATTGAAAAATTCTTGAACATCGGATGAAAGAGCACGTCGAGACCTTTTAGTTGACCTATAGCACGCCGCTCTACGACGTAAGACGAGCGAGTTTGAGCAGTTTTCCGTTTTGATAAGCCCAAGATCATCTTCCTACGACTTTCCAACACCGAGATCTCAGAGCGTGACGCACGAACGGGCGAACGAACGCACATAGAGCTCTCGTAGGGGTTCGGCCGGCTGAGACCGGGCAAAAAAATGGGTAAAACTGGTGCCCAACATTTCTGCGACTTCTGGGTGAGTACAGCTGGGTATGACCAATGCTGTCAAATTCAAAACTGGCTGAGTGAAACTGGCTAGATATACCCAGTTAATGAAACTGGGTAACCCAGTTTATAAGCCCCACCACAGTGTCCGAGCGGGCGGATGGGGCATTCAATGGAGTACGTACCGGGTGTCCCATAAATCCAGATCCCCCCTCCACAGCAAGCAGTAGAAAACCTAACGGAGTGAGACTTACACAGATTAAACTTCAATGTCTTGGGACATCCAACACCAAATTTCAGCATCCTGCACCCAGTCGTGAGGGTATGCGGGCGCAAAACGCAAAATTGGTCAATATCACTAGACTCGCTGTCTTGTGGCAGCTACAACTTCTGCTTAGTTGCAGCGAATTTGGTGAGAATTGATGATGCAGACAACAAATTGGGCTTTCGAATGGTCTAGGAACAAACAATGTAGCTTGTAATACACGCTTGAACGACCGAATCAAAGCTAGACGCCCGGTCTCAAATCGCGAACTCGTCAGGGCCTCCTGCTGCACCTGGACCTCCTCCACGAGGACAAAACGACCGTGACCAATTTTGCATTTTGCGCCCGCATACCCTCACGACTGGGTGTAGGGTGCTGAAATTTGGTGTCAGATGTCCCAAGACATTGGAGTTTAATCTGTGCAAGTTTCACTCATTCTACAGCTTGCTGTGGAGGGGGGTCTAGATTTATGGGACACCCGGTATATCGATCGAACTGATGTGGCTCGACTTTGCTCCCAGTTAGTTAGTTGCCTTTCTGGCAGAGTGACGCGGTACGACCCGTTTAACAAAGACGACACAAAAACATTCCTCGATTTGCCTGACATGAACGAGGCAAGAGCTTTTGCGGCGGCTGCTATGTACATGATTGATGCAAAGAAGACCCTTGTGGTCTGTGGCTCTTCCGGATACCTGAAGTCGACCACATGTGAAAGGTAGGCACATTCAGTATAATATAATATTCCATCACGCAAAACTAGAATAGAGCCTTCTGAGCAGTTGCATATCACAGTTGCGCTGCTCAACGTTACTTGTTGTAAGTTGGCGTACTTCGCATCCTGTCGCCAGACAAGTGCTACAACGGCTGCACTAAACAATGACCTACGCCTTGTTCATTCAAACTCGTTGACTTCTTTCTCGCATGTTCAGTCACCAGTTGGGCGCTTCTGCCTGGTCCAAATCGTTCGCCGATATGGACCGGCCGCGCCTAAGGCCGGCCCTCATCAGTCCGGGGACAGGCAAGAATCTCTATCTCGTCTCTTTCGACGTCTGCGACAGCTACGACGCCGTTCGAGTCTACGACCCCGACGACAACCAGTGGAAGGAAGTGGGCGGCCGCAAGATCCAGTCGCGCTACTTCGCTTCCGTCGTCCCGTGGAAGTAGTGATGCCTTGGATACCGGGCCCCGCCTGCGGTACATGGATGTCGTTAGTTGATACAATGCTGGGCTGGGCTATGGGTCCCACGTTATTATAAGCTTGTTGATGGGTAACATCGGTGTTTCATTGTTTGGTGGTGTAGGTACGTGGGGGCGACGTGGGATGAAATAATAATTTCTTTTTTTTTTTTTGGGTGTGTTTTTTTTGTTGTGGGGTTGGTGTGGGTGGGTGTTGTTTTCGGTGTTGGTGTTTTGGGTTTGGTCGTGGGTGTGTGGTCTTGGTGGGAAAGGACAAAAGGGGGAGAGCTGTGTGTGGGGTTTTTTTCGCTGCTCCTGTGTTGTTGTCTGTTGTGCGTGTGTCTTTCCCGTTGTTGTGTTCTCCCTCCCTTGGCCGCGTCGTTTGCTGTTGTGTCTTTGGCTGAAGGGTCCCCTCCTTGTTCCTGGCAGGTAAATCTCGCGTTGTTCCAGCTACTAGGTGATTTGGCGCGACTGCCTGGATCGCTGATCCACGGGCTACACTTCGAACGACGTGATCCGGTTCGCGCGAGCTCAGGCCGCGCCCTAGTCAAGCAAGCGAAAGGCCGCTAGGCCTAGCCGTTCTCATCCCTAAATTGGGACCCCTAGCCGCCTAATTGCCGAAAGCTTTCACACTCTTCTATTGCATTATCCTCTCAGAATCAAGCTTCGATCACAAGTTCAATGGTGGTCGCTCGCAGGCGAAGTACAAATGTCTGTCACAGTTGTAGGAGTACCACTCGTTAGGAGTGCCGAACATATAAGCGCACGTGCGATTAACTCTGGACTCGATCTTTGGCTGTCCTTTGTGCCACTGAGTGAAAGTCGGTGTAGTGTTGTCCAGCAAGCGGAAAACGCCTTCACCTTTGCCTTTGATTAGACCCAGCCACACACCGCCTTTGCGCCCGGCAATTGCTGAAGTGAGGAAGTGCCTGCTTACTATGTATAGGACTCAGATATGTATGAGGGCTCAGCGCGCATGCGGTGTGCCTTGTTGACGATCTCAGATCCCGGCGTTCGAATGCCGAAGACAGTCACTCCAGTGCTCTTCAGAATCAGATAGCTAAGCGTTCTGTTCAAGACGCAATAATACAATTCGTGCATTGCAGGTAAACTAATGGTCCAGAGTGCAGGATGAACTTTTATTGAGTATAGTAGTGGTGCACTTCAAGCAAAGTGTGGTAAAGCTTGATGCAAAAGGACTGGGAAGCAAGCTGTGCATGTGGATTCGAAATTCTCTTCGCCATACAGCTCCTAAGTGTCTGTCTGTCTAGTCTGTGCGTGTGTAACTAATTCCCAGTTGTTGTGTCATCTCCACTCACCTTGAGCCAGCAGATCGTTTAGCTGTTGTGTCTTTGGACTGAAGAGGTCCCCTCCTTGTTCCTGGCAGGTAAATCTCGCGTCGTTCCAGCTCCTAGAAGATTGCGTCGTTCGTGCAATATGAGTAGACTTAAGATAGATGTAACTTAAACCTAACTTACCAGGCTAAACTTTGGGAGGGGTTTGTTGTATGACGTAAGAATTCTGGAAACGGTACAGGGTGTTTCGCCTCTATAGTTCGACACCCAGGCTGGGGAGGCTCGTCAGGAACTCCCAACCCTTACAGCTATGTATGTTTCTTGTAATCATGGGCTATTTTGCCACTTTGCCTACTTAAAGTTGGAGTGAGCGAGACTGAAAATTCAAACCATGTCAACGATCTGCTTGGCATAGGTGGTAAATTGTCCGGAGTAAGGTCGGCTTCAGTCCGGTTCTGGAGAGAGCTTGAAGCGGTGTCGCCGTTGTCCATTACTGCCATGATTTTCTCCAATATTTAGAAATGAAAACGTGTTACTGATGTGGCATTCAAGTTTTGAAATGGCTTCGCTTCTGTCAGCTGGCGCGCACACGAACAACACGGTGAAATTAAAGAGTGAACACATCGGTAAAGGCGCAATGTACATATAAAACCAGTTGTTTAGGATTACATTAAGCGATTAATCCGACGCACGACTTCTTTCTTGCTCTATTTAGGTATAATACTTCGGGCTTGATTTTCGTAATTGTGGAAGATTTTTAAAATGCTTTTGACAATTCTTGTTTTACAGAATTTGTTATTAGTATAGATTTCCGTAATTTGGCGTATTCTATCCCATAGATTATCTGGATTGTTCGTTAGCCTAAGAAATCTCAAAATTTGCCCTTCCAGGACTCTGTATGGCAAATCATAGGGAATGTTGCTTGTGTCTTTAAAGAATCTATTGATGTGGAAGTTGTAGTCATCAGTCTTGTTGTAGATGTTTATAGTAGTAGTATTGTTTGTATTGACAGTAATTGTTAGGTCGAGGTAGTGTGACAACTTGGGAGTAACTGAAGTATCATTAAGGGTGAGCTCGTTTGGGTACATGTTCTGGCACAACAGTGCGGTATCTTGTATGTTGCATGTTATGACGTCGTCTACATATCTGGCCATTGCTTGATTAGGTGCTAAAGGATTAGCGCTGAACCATTTGTATTCATACCAGCTGAGAGCCAGGTCTGCTAACACACAACTTGCGCTTGAACCCATTGGTGTGCCTTTTATTTGTTTAAAATTTATGCCTGCAAACGTCATGTATGAGTTTTCAAGGATATCTTTACAGAGTTGTACAACGTCCTTCTGGTGGAGAGTGTTTGGGCTGTTGCTACTTGTACTGGTGTACTTAATGGAGTTATTCTTAGCATTGATGTAGTCACATTTGGCATTTCTATGACATTGGTTAATGATATTGCCTACTCCATTTATGACTGTGGCAAAACTTAGCGATGGATACAGGGCTGAGAAATCGCCTGTAAATATCTGGTCAATTCGGCGTAACTGCTTGACTTTGTGGATGACTTCGTATGAAGAGCTAATGGAAATGTATAAATTCTTGCCTGTATTAGCTTTAGCTGCATTGCAATAGTTCATAAAATGGGTTTTGTAAAAGGTGAGGATTTCACAGCAGTATTTTTCTAGGGGTTTGATGGTGGAGTTTTTGGCTGATACTATGTATCGTAATGCTGGAGGATTTTTATGCATTTTACAAGTAGCGAAAATTATTGGTAGTTGGTCAGAATTTGTGTTAAGGTTAAAGCGTTCGCAAAGTTGCTTCTGGAGTGATACGAGTGTAGTTTTTGGCGCGTCTGTGACACGATAATTGTCATTTCCAGCCAATATTACGTTATTGTTATTAATTTGAACGCCACTTTCTTTTGCAAGTTCTTTGAGATAATGCTGCTTACAGACAATAGTATAGTTACCACCAACCTTGTCTGTTGGACACACAATGTATGTTTTGTGGAGTTCTTTTAGGGCGGTATATTCTTGGTGGGTCATCTTAACATTGTGGCTAGTTTTGGGTAGTTGTCGCTTCAAAGCTTGCGCAATTTTCTGTTTTATGTGGTTGATAATTGTGGGATATTCTTCCGTTTGGATAATTTTGAGCTTAACTAGTTCCTCCAAATATGGTTTAATTTCAGTGAGGATGGACACACAGATAGTTTCAGGACTTTCGTGTGTGTTTGTTCGGTATTTGGTGCCCAAGTCGAAGTATCTCTGGAGGTTAGAGTTCTTAATTATGGTCAAGTCACCTGTGATAACGTGACCTAGGACAGGATGCCTGTAATTAGTGTCGCAATTACAGTCCGTATTCACTGTAGTTATCAGTTCACTAATTGTTAGTTGTTTCAGAAATTTAGTGTAGTTGCAGAGCTTAAGCCAAGAAGGCTCTGTGGTGTGGTATGCGACTTGAACCTTCCATGGAAGATTGATTGTCCTGTTTAGACATCTGCTAATTAAGCCATCACTCAGCATTCTTGCTAGACCAATTTGTGAAACTGCCTGGTGTACATGTGTAATCCAGATTCTTTTCATTCTTTTCAAACAAACACGTGCG
>JASAMZ010007025.1:0-17444 GCA_030248115.1 Linhomoeus sp. GSCO2_2 | reverse complement strand
CCACTTACTAGGCCTACCCGACAAAAGACCGTTTGCAAATCGGCCGCTTCACGCGCGAACCCCTATCAGCAGTACGTAACCGAACCGCGTAGACCTGCAACAACTACGTATTGCTGACTCTGAAACAGGGTGTTGGCAGAGTGAACGACAGTTCAGGGAAAGGCAGTAGAAAGTAGAGCGCGCGCGCGACAGTACCCCGAGCTGCCGAGATTCTCTCGACTTCGATCTACCCACTGGCAACGGCGACCGCGGAACCACTGAATGGCATAGCCAATCGGCCCCCTGCTGCAGTATCAAGTCTGTAGGCCGTTCGTCCCTCAATTAGGCCGGCGCGATGACATGTATTATTTGCGTCATCACTCGTGTGGTGTCCCATAAACGTTCCAGTTTGCTTATTTGCGACGACGTTGGTATTTGCGTGTTCCTTCTGCGAGTCAGTAGCTCCCTAGAGTGCTGACGACGATATATGGTAAATGCAGCCGAGCTGAAATCCTACCAACCTGCTACGCTGTGCTACGTTTGCTTCTAAAGTCACATGATTGCTAACGACATATGTAGGTGCGTCCTATTCGCGCCTGATTGCTTTTGTAGGTTATGTCGTCATCGCTAGGCCTAGGCGAATGCGTTGCGTTACATCAAGATGGATCTCATTTAGACCGTTCTATTGCTTCAACCATGCGATGATTTGAGGGACGACCTGACTGACTGTCCGTCTTTTCTTCATCACGCGCCAATGCTTGCGACTATGCGGATAGTTTCATGAAATGACATGAATGTGCGCGCGATCTTATACTGTGTTGACACTAATGGACACTCGAGAGCGAGAGTGATTCGACCGAAAGAAACACCTGAATTTGCACTATGGACACAGGACAGACAAGCGAATTTTGGCGCGTATACATTCGGCATGGACTGACGGAAACGATTCTCGCACGCTGTACAGGGTGTCGCCCGGCCTGGCAGCAGTAAGAAAAGCGTCGCGTGTCACAGCCACAGAACAGGTTAACTAACAAATGAAAAGAAATGAAGTACTCATTATAATGAAAAGGCAGATTCAGTAGCTTCTGTCCTTAGGCTCGACGTATTCCATATCGAGGTAGTCAAAGACGTCCTTCTCACTGGCCACCGACAGTTCTTCGCCTGGCGTGTCTAAATGCATAAATTGCACCAAAATATAATTGAAAATCTCAATATCTCCTCATTAAGTTTGCCCACCTTTAGCGCCCAACTTGCGAAGCGAGTACTCGTTCAGAGTGTAGCCTTTCTCCAAGGCTGTGGCTCGCATCTGGCGGTTGAATTCGTCTGAGCCCGTGAAGTACAGTACCCCGCACCAATACTGCTCCGCCGGGATTATGCTGAAGTCGGAGAAAGAGAGAGCTGTTGTACAGGTTGTTCAAAGGAATGAGGATATTAGAGTTTTAGGTAGCTATAATTTACCGAGAGTTGTTTCCAGTTTTAGAGTGATTTGCGCGCGAATCGCAAAAAGTCACTTCATTTAGCCAAAAGCCCAAAACGAACAAAATTCGCTGAAACTTCACACATTTCGTCAGCGACACTCTGTGTCTCATTTCGAAAGCTAAACGCGTCAAAGATGTCACAGAGTGCACAAATACGAAGACAGGGTTTGCAGTGGAACTTCTGCAACTAATATTAGCAATCATAGAAGTCCCTCACCGAATGTCGATTCTCCTGAAGTGGCGCTTGTCACTATCCTGAAGTCTGCACACGCCCATGAACTTGACGTGTCCATGCGAGAGGGTGTCGGTGACAAAGCCGCTTTTCTCCAGACTTTTCACCACTTCGGAGAGGAAGTCGCGCGACTTTTTCGGGTCCTGAAAATACGCCGTTTCACTTTCAAGAGGTAACTTCACAAGGGGTAACGAAGACATCGACTGCGTATAAGTAATTCACTGGCACAGAACGCACATGCCGTGAATACTCTAACAAAGCTCTCCTCTGGAATAAGCACCCCCCCCCCCCCCCCAGAAGGGGGTTGAAAAGTAAGCCATCGGGGTTATTAGAGTATTTACGGTAAATGAAGTTTTCCGATTGAATTAAACCGTAGTCGTTTTCAAATTCGTGCTTGTCTCAACAATATACACCATATACCTTTTCGCTCTCGGCTACTGTAAACTCGGGGTGACTCAGTAGAATGTCGATGTCTCCAGAATTAGCCGCTCCCCTTCGAAAGCTGCCGCATATAGTTGCCAGGAATTTGTTCGAGTCCAGTTTGGATATGTGGCTTTCGATGGATTTCTGAATGATATGCAGGGTAGGTGCTTGGAATAGAAATAATCTGACGCGTCTATCTGCGGAGATACTGTAGACAGCAGCGCGCGTTGAATAAGACATCGATTTAAAAAATTTCACCTGCAACGCGCAACAGTTTCGCCTCCGGCGCTAAATTTTTAGTCATTTGCTAAACAAAAAGGATGTTGGGCACTTTTTCGTCCGTTTGCGCCTGTTGGTAGTTTCGTGGCATGTTTGGTACTTTTGGTCGTTTGCCCCCCCCCCCCCCCCCACCCCCACGAGGGGGACCTGATACCCCCCGCCCCCATTGCACACGCAAGCAATAATTGCACATTCTTCGTATGTGTTCCACACCACACCTCCAGTTCCAGCATTTCCTCCCTGGGTATTCTCAGCTCGAAATCCTCCACGTACTTCAGCCCTATCAGCTGGTGGTGCGTCAGTTCGCTCTTGCGCTTGCGCAGCTCTGCACATAAGTTCCGGTGCGTAGTTTAGAAATTGCGTCATAACCGCCAAAACACGCAACACGCACCATCGATAGACTTGACGCCTTCGTCGTAGAATTTCCGGGCGGCGGCCGGACCCACGCCGGTGACTCGAGTCAATTCTTTGATGGCCACTGTCGCGTCGTCCGCCCGGATCTGAAGTATTCATGGGTCGGCGGGAATGAGGTTATCAGAGGTGGAGTTACTACGACTGAAATCTGGCATCTGACGTCAACAACTGAAGCCATCTGATGCTACTGGAGTGTTTGGAGACAACAACTGATGCAAACTGAAGCCAACAACTGAAGACAGCTGAAGCCAGCTAAAGCTAAGCAAACCCAAGACAAGACATCTGAAGCCAAGCCAACTGAGCCATGAACTGAAGACATCTGATGATTTGAACCTGAAGCGAACTAAACTGAAGCCAATTGAAGACAGCCAACTGAGGAATTGAACCAACCAACTGAACCTAACAAATCTTCCTGCAGTTGCGCAAAACAACGGAAAACCACCACCTTATCCGCCTTCTGCAGTTTGCCAGTCTCCAGGATCTCGTCGATTTTCTTGGCTATTTTCTCCCCGATTCCAGGCAACTTTTTCGCTTGGTCGCCAGAGGTTATGCGGACGTCGTGCTTGGCCAAGGCGGCCGCCGCTTTCCTGCAGGCGTTGTACTTGTGCACCTGACGAGTGACGTTCTTCTCGTACTCCGAGAGCTCTGCAAACTGGTTGAATGTTTGAATTCCTGCAAAGTGAATGCTAAAATGTGGAACAAGCACCTAGCAAAATGTCGCAAATGTCGGAATTCGGGTTAGAGGAGGCGGCCGAAGACGGCCCGGCCACTTTCCGCTTGCTCATGACGACTTTTAGTCTAAGAAATTCAGAAACTTGCAATTTGGATTTTCTTTCATTGATTTATCCAAGAACTCTGCGATTTTGAAATGCCGCCCAAGAATCTGCCGACGACCACTGAACGCGTTCGTTCTCGTCTGTTTGACGAGAGCCGCACCACGCAAACTGTAATTTTCGAAAATTTGAATTTTTAAACGCTTGTTTTATAGCAGATTGGCCATAAAGACCATGAAAGTATTTATACGAACCAAGTTTTGCTGGTGTCGAAAAGGGAAGTCGCACAGCACACGACAGGTGTTAATGTCCAGAATTGCGCAACTTTTTTGCTGATTCGCTGAATTATTTACTGTGGTAATTTAAATCTTACCTGCTACAGTAGCGTGCTTGATGTAATAAATATAAAAGAAATAACGTACGGCCGAAAGAAATTACGCACTAATTGCTCTATATTTCACACAAAATAAATTACGATAAAGCGCCAAAATTGAACACTGACAGTAAATAAGAGTGCGAACTTGCAAAAATGTTTTGTAGTTTGGAATAAATCTGCTGCGCGGTTTCAATTTTCGTCACGTGCAAAAATTGGTCCGTACTAAGACTAGACTTGGCGGAAACGGCGGTTGCGCAACAAAAACAACCGAAATAAAATAGAATCTAGCCAAAATTAGTTCTTTGCCAGTGTCGTGATCGATCAATCGCTGCATGCAAATAATACGCGTATTCATTCAAGTTTTGGTGTAGTATTTCTGCAAAATAATGGCCAACAACGGGGAATTGTGGCTGATATCGGCCCCCGGAGAGCAGACTTGTCAAGAGACGTGGGACCGATTGAACAAAAGCGTCAATACTCTGTCCACGAATCACAAATTTGCAATTCCTGATTTGAAGGTTGTGCGAGATTTTGGGGTGTAAAGGGTGATGACTGAGGGTAATGATTTTTACGAAACCATTTGCAGGTAGGCACCCTGGACCAACTGGTGGGTCTGTCGGACGATTTGGCGAAAGTTGACGCTTACGCGGAAAGGTTAAACGAAACAGCGGGTGCAAATTTGAAACTTTGAATTCTAGAATAGTTTGCTTCGATTTTAGCATCACGAGAAAATTGGTGCAATACTTCTTCGAAGTGCTGGACGGCCAGCGCGACAAACTCTACGAAAGTCTGAAGATTGGCGGCCGTAAGTTGAAGTAATGACAAGATTTGCAAGATTTTTTCTTCACCATAAAATGGATCTTTTAGGCGATGTCGACATGCTGCAATACGTGACTCGCTTCCAATGGGAGACGGCCAAATATCCCGTTCGACAGTCGCTGCGAACCATCACCGACATCATTAGCAAGGTTTCGAAACTGCTTTGGTTGTTATTCGAAATTGCGACGTTTCAGCAATTCAATAAATTTGCAGCAAGTCACGCAGATAGACGGGGATTTGCGTCACAAGGCGACCGCCTACAACGCTTTGAAGAACGCCATTGTCTCTCTGGAGCGCAAGACAACGTATTTTTACTTATTTGACGTATTTTAGCTAGCAGGAATAACTCTAAAGAACCGTCATTACTTTAGCGGAAGCCTTCTGACAAGGGACCTGTCCGACGTCGTGAAAGAGGACGATTTCGTGCTGAATTCAGAGTATCTCACCACTCTATTGGTCATCGTTCCTAAGTGAGTCTTAAAAGAATTCAGTTTTTGTGTGGCCTCGGCCGGGCGACACTGTCAAGAGCTCTGCGTGCGTCTGTGACGAGCATACCTGTAACGCTGGGGGGGGGGGGGGGGGGGGGGGACCCCCCCCCCCCCCCTGGCCGGAGATTTCCCCCCCCCCCCCCCCCCCCCCCCCCCCGCCCAGCCTGTAAGACCCCCCTCCCAAAAATTGCGAAAGTTTTCGCCTGCGGCGCTTAAATATGGCCAAATTTTCGCCTGCGGCGCTATATTTAGGCTGTTTTCCATCAAAATTAAGCGTTTTTTGGCACTTTTTACCCTATTTTTGCAAAATTTCCTTCCTTTTTTTGCCAAATTTTTAGGTCATTTTGACCCCCCCTCCTCGGTTTTGGAAACCCCCCCCCCAAATCCGGATTACCCCCCCCCCCCCCCCTCCCCGAGGGGGCGCGTTACAGGTATGGTGACGAGAGCAGATCTTCTAAGTTGCATGCGTCCTGAACGCTTCCGATGGATCTCGGCTAACTGATCGTATCGCGTCGCGTATAACCTCGGGCGACTCATATTGGAATTTCGCGTGTTTCAGTAAAAGAGCGAACATTCACTAACTCAATGGTCTCAATGGGACGATCAACGTATCGTTGGAAAGCTCGCGGCGCACTCTTTCGTGTGCTGCACAATTGTTGCTGAAACTTGCTACAACTTGTGTCAGGTTTCTCAACTTGACTGTTTGAAGGTACCTCTGCATTTCGTCGCTGTAAAGACCAAAAATGTTCACTATTGTCATGCATGTCACTGCAGAGCGGAGCACACAAGATAGGGAAGCAGTTCTTTATTCTCTGCACTGCAACCTTCAACCGCAAGCAGGCGAGAACCCTACGGTCCGAGTCAGACTGCAAGGCTCAACTTTCTAAAACCAGAGCTTGTGGTAATTTGTGGTCCCACCAAGTATATGCGGTGCTTTTGAAGGCGTCCTGCTTGTCCTCATACCTTTGCTTTTGCATAGCGGAGGACATCTCTCCACTTGCCATTCTCTGCCCTCTCACTTTTACATACCTTTATTGTCCCACTCTTCTTCACTGACACAACAGGATCCTGGCTAGGGACTGGCAGGCGAAGTACGAGTCCCTGGCCAGTATGGTGGTGCCCAAGTCGTCGAGGCTGGTGCACGAGGACCAGGAGAGCTGCCTCTTCACCGTCACCCTATTCAAGAAGGTCATCGACGAGTATAAACTACACTGCAGGGAGAACAGGTGGCTGCTTCGTCCTCTCCACTCGTCTCTTCTCCCCTCCCTCCCCTCACTCACTCCCTCTCTCCCTCTCCTCCTCCCTCCCCTCCCCCCCCCCTCCCTCCCTCCCCCTCTCCCCAATTATCAGCCCCGCCACCCCCCTCCTCTGCATAGATTCGTGGTGCGAGACTTCACCTACGACCCGGAGAGTCTGCGGGCGGGCAAGAACGAGCGGGACAAGCTGCAGGCGGAGCAACAGAGACAGTTCGGCCCCTTGGTCCGATGGCTGAAAATCAACTTTGGGGAATTGTTCACCGCCTGGGTCCATGTCAAGGCCCTGAGGATATTCGTCGAGTCCGTACTCAGGTGAGAGGAGTGGGCGGTGGAGGGGGGGGGGGAGAAGAGAAGAAGTTTTGGTTTGCCACAAAGGACCAAAAGTCCTCAGTTGTGTGGGGTATGCAGAAATGTGCAAAATACTGCGCTGGAGGCGAAATTGGTTTTTTCGCCCGGCCTCAGCCTGGCGAACCCCTACGAGAGCTTATCGTCCGTGCGTCCGTGCGTGCGTGCGTCTGTTACGCTCTTATATCTCGGCGTTGGAAAGTCGTAGGAAGGTGATCTTGGACTTTATGGATAGGTCTCGACTCACTGGTAATGTTGCTAAGAGACTTCGAAATTCAAAAGTTTGAATTTCGCGCGCTACAGTACTCCGAAGGTCAAAACGGAAAACGGCTGTAACTCACTCGTCTTACGTCGTAGAGCGGCGTGCGATAGGTCAACTGAAAGGTCTCGACGTGCTCTTTCGTTTGGCGTTAAAAATTTTGTTAATTACGCAAACACGCAACACGAAAAGCGACATTCTTGCGTTTTTAACGCAGAAATCGCTCTAACTCGCTCAGCGTGCGACGTACGGAGACGATCTTGGGTTGGTTGGATAGCTCTCGACTCACTGATCATTTGTTCTTCCATTGGTCGAAACTCAAAAGTTTGAATTTCGGGAGCTACAGTAACCCAAAGGTTTAAAACGCAAAACTTATCTAACTCGCTCGTCTTCCGTCATAGAGAGACGATCTTTAGTTCGCTGAATAGGTTTCGGCACACTGATAATTCCGTTAAGAGAAGTCGAAATTCAAAAGTTTGAATTGCGCGCGCTACAGTAACCCGAAGGTTCAAACTGAAAACGGCTATTGCTCGCTCGTCTTACGTCGTAGAGCGGCGTGCTATAAGTCAACTAAAAGGGCTCGACGTGCTCTTTCGTTTGGCATTAAACATTTTCGTAATTACGCAAACACGCACCACGAAAAGCGACATTCTCGCGTTTTTTACGCAGAAATCGCTCTAACTCGCTCAGCGTGCGTCGTAGGGAGATGATCTTGGGTTGGTTGGATATCTCTCGACTCACTGATCATTTGTTCTTCTATTGGTCGAAACTCAAAAGTTTGAATTTCGGGAGCTACAGTAACCCAAAGGTTTAAAACGCGAAACTTATCTAACTCGCTCGTCTTTCCTCTTAGAGAGACGATCTTGAGTTCGCTGAATAGGATTCGGCACACTGATAGTTCAGTTAAGAGAAGTCGAAATTCAAAAGTTTGAAATGCGCGCGCTACAGTAACCTGAATGTCCAAAACGCAAAACGGCTCTAACACGCTCGTCTTACGTCGTAGAGCGGCGTGCGATAGGTCAACTAAAAGGTCTCGACGTGCTCTTTCGTTTGGCGTTACAAATTTGGTTAATTACGCAAACACGCACCACGAAAAGCGACATTCTTGCGTTTTTAGCATAGGAATCGCTCTAACTCGCTCAGCGTGCGTCGTAGAGAGACGATCTTGAGTTGCTGGATAGCTCTTGACTCACTGATCATTTGTTCTTCTATTGGTCGAAACTCAAAAGTTTGAATATCGCGAACTACAGTAACCGAAAGGTTCAAACAGCAAATGGGCCCTAACTCGCTCGTCTTACGTTGTCGAGCGGCACTCGTTCGACCGTTTGAAAGCTTACGTTGAGGCAGTTGTTGAACGGTCATTCCTAAAGAAATACTTTTGTTTTTTTTAAAACCCTTGTATTACGAACAACTTTGTCTGCAAACATAATCCCGGGCGATCCCAATGTTGCCCAGCAACAACCGCTCAGAAATGCGTGTGTCTTGCTAAAAAAATAATCCCGGGCGATCCCAATGTTGCCCTGCAAGAACCTCTCAGAAAGGAGCGTGTCAGAAGTAGCGCATGAATAGTGAACTCCGGGCGGGCGCGCGTCATATCGGAAAGGCTTTAAAACACCTTACAAAAGTATCCACTCTTTTACTCTTCCACTTTAAAGCACTCACAAACCACTCTGTATTAATAAAACAACTCAACTTTTTTAAAACAGCTTGTTTAGCTCCTCGTGCGATATTTGTACAGGTCAACTGTCGTGATAGTGTTATTGGTGAATGGTGATGAAAGAGGGTGTGGAGGTTCAGCTTTGCTCCCCAAGCCCCTACCCTTTACAAATCGCCGAGTAGGTGTGTGGTGTGGACATCGTGTGAACGTGACTGCGCATCAGTGAGGGGAGCGGAGGGGAGGGGTGTGGGGGGCAGGGAGTGGGGATCCGGGAGGGCGTACTGGGAGATCGCCTCCCCTGCACTCTCGAACGATCCAATCCCCCGCGTATGAGCACAGTAAGTTCAGTGGCATACGACAGTCGTATATCACAAAAGCAACGCCATTGCAGGTACGGTTTGCCGGTCAACTTCCAGGCGGCGGTGCTGCAGCCCTCGAAGGGGACGCAGAAGAAGCTGAGAGCCGAGCTGAATCGCCTCTACCGCCATCTGGACTCAGGAAGCATGGGCGGACCCCTGGAGGTAAATAACGCACGCGAATTTTTTGCAACCTGTAGAAATATCACGCGAATTTTTGCATCGTAGTGAGTGCGCGCGAGTTTTTGTAACTTTGATGAACTATCGGGTGTCCCAAAAAAAGTGAACCCTTTTTCTCCCGCTCATAATTTCCACTTCTGTGAATGAATCTGGACCAAACTTTGCACACATATACCTTGATGAGTTGTTGACAAGTGTGCCAAATTTTAGACAATCGCTTAAGGCTAGCTTGAGTTACACGCGCATGAATCATTCACGCTCAAATTTCTCCTCGTCCTGTACGAAGTTAGTGTAAGAAGACTTCTCCTGGCAAAACGATGCTGCGGTTGTTTGTAACTCATGGGTTTCGCAAAACCGTCAAACCAGAACCGAAGTACCATATTTATACCGCTGGATGCTTTAGAAGTCAGAATTTGCCACACCTGGGATGATCCACACGCAACGTGATTTCACAGCAAATTCTTGAAAGAGGTCAGATTGATTCGTTTCGCGCCAGATTTAAGGGTATTATTATAGCCAGTTTGGGACACATATAGGCCACATTTAATGAGCAGTATTTTGCCGACCTCTCACGTTGATCTGAGTGATATTCGGTTGTAATTTATCGTTTTGAATGCAAGAGACTGCGTGGGTCAGAATGCTGTTGGATGTCACACACTTAGCGATGCACATAAAAACTCCGAGTTACGAAACTAAAAACTAAACTAAACTAATTTTGGAGTTTTTTACCAACTACCTGTTAAAAAACTCACAAAAACTAACTAATTTTGGGTTAGTTTTTTAACTGCAGTTAAAAAAGTAGCTAGAACCAGCCAGTTGTTTAACAGTTTATTAATTATATAGCACTAGAAATGTGCTTTTGACTGATTATGACCATCAGAACTGTCAGTAATTCTCGAAAATTTGTCTGAAGCTTGTCTCACTATCACTAAGCCACCTCCGACATAGGCCAAATCGGCCACGTAAATGGTTTTTCAGGAATGACAAGACTCAATTTGCGGACTTTGTGACTGCAGCACTGCAGTTCAAAATTAATTTTTAACTGCTCAGTTAAAAAACTAGTTTTTGATTAAAAAATTAACTCAGGTCCAGTTTTTTAACCAGGTAAAAAACAAAAAGTAACTCAGCTCCAGTTTTTTCGCCGCGCCTCAGCGCGGCGAGGTGTATATATACGGTTGACAATGTGTGTGCGTGTGTGTGTGTGTCTGTGTGTCTGTGTGTCTGTGTGTCCGTGCCACCGAAGTAAGATATGTGGCATATGTGGTCAAGTAGAGTCAAGGTCGCTGAGTATGGATCCAATGTCCGTTTCTGTTGCTAATTTCGCATTTTCGAGATATTCACAATTAAAATCCAAAAATGTCGAAAATCGACTTTCTCACCTGATGAGCTAGACGCAAAATTTTTTCAGAAATGGAAAGCGCACGGACCGCTGATAATTTGTAACAGAAAAGGAATTTTTTGTCAACGTGGAATTTGATAGAAATACGCAATTGTTTGTCGAAAATTCATAAATTGACAAAAATAGAACGTCATTTATTGACGAATGTGAATGCAGAATCTGAAAGGTCGTAAGCCAATAAAAATTTGTGACATAGTTTTTCAGTTTTGAAACAGTGCAATTTGGAGATATTAACAATTAAAATATGAAAATGTCGAAAATCGACTTTTTTGCCTCATGAGCTAGCGGCGAAATTTCTTCAGAAATGGAAAAAGCATAGGCCGCGGACAATTCGTAACACAAAAGAAATTTTTTCAAATGTGTTTTTTCGTAGATATACGCAATTGTTTGTCAAAATTTTATAAATTGACAAAAATAGAACGTCATTTATTGACGAATGTGAATGCAGAAACTGAAAGGTTGTAAGCCAATAAGAATTTATGACATAGTTTTTCAGTTTAGAAATATTGCAATTTAGAGATATTTACAATTAAAATTTAAATATTATGTCGAAATCGACTTTATCGCCTGGTGGACTAAGCGGCGAAATTTCTTTAGAAATGGAAAGAGCATAGACCGCGGATAATTTGTAACACAAACAAAATTGTTTGCAATTGTGGAATTTTATAGAAATGCGCCACAATTTGCCAAAATTCTACAAATTGACAAAAGCGTCATAACGTAGAAATACGTCACCAAACGAAATTCCTGATAGGAAACGACTGCACCAAACAGTTGGCAAATTTTTTTGTTCGATGTGGTGTATTCCCAAGGGTATAAAACTTCAGATGAACGGCGTCGTATCATGCCGATACCATATAGCGAACGCGGCGATATCACTGAGCTTTAGATCAGTTGTACAGACAACCGTATCGTGGTAATAGCTGCACTTGAATTGTGGTACGCGTTTTCAAGATATGTACCTTCTCTAGATACGGCTAATTATGCGAATGAAATTCACTATACTGTTCACCAAGATTTCACAGGCACAAAGTATAGGTTGAACTTTTTACACACACAGCTTGTTTAACTAGGTAAAAAACAAAAATTAACTCAGCATTAGTTTTTATATGCATCGCTACACACACTAGATCGACTGTAACTCTGGTTGTGTCAGGACTTTGCGAATAAAATTTGGTACACCAAATAAGAACTTTATAGGGTATATGTGTGTATAATTTGGTCGAGATTGGTAATCGCAGTAGTGAGTTATAAGCGAGAGAAAAAGGGTTCACTTTTTTTGGGACACCCGGTACACGCAAATTGTTATAACTGGAAAGAATGCACGCGAGTTTAGCAATTGAAAGGAAAGCACGCGAGTTTTTTCAGTCGACGGACGACGTGGCCTCGACGCTCCACTCACTGGGCGGGGGCATGAGCGCCGACTACTATCCCTACGTCTTCTTCGCCATGGATATTGACTTGGTCTCCGACAAGAGACAGCGATAGATGGGCCCTGTGCTGGCAGTGATCAATCGATGCTTGATCGGTGATCGATTGACGAGGTGGGGATTTGTCATTTTTTCGCCGCGCCTCAGCGCGGCGAGGTGTATATATACGGTTGACAATGTGTGTGTGTGTGTGTGTGTCTGTGTGTGTGTGTGTGTGTGTTTCCGTCGCACCGAAGTAAAGTCATTGACATATGTGGTCAAGTGGAGTCGATGTCGCTGAGTACGGATTCGATGTCCGTTTCTGTTGCTAATTTCGCATTTTCGAGATATTCGCAATTAAAATTCGAAAATGTCGAAAATCGACTTTTTCGTCTGATGCGCTAGCCGCGAAATTTCTTCAGAAATGGAAGGAGCATGGACCGCGGATAATTTGTAACACAAAAGAAATTTTTTGCAAATGTGGAATTTAATAGAAATACGTGATTATTTGTCAAAATTGCAAAAATTGACTAAAATACAACGTCATTTATTGACGAATGTGAATGCAGAAATGGTAAGGCCGTATGCCAATAAGAATTTGTGACATAGTTTTACAGTTTTAAAAAATTGCAATTTCGAGATATTTTCAATCAAAATATGGAAATGTCGAAAATCGACTTTTTCACCTGATGATATAGCGGCGAAATTTCTTCAGAAATGGAACGAGTATAGACTGCGGATAATTTGCAACGCAAGAGAATTTTTTGCAAATATGGAATTTAATAGAAATACATGATTATTTTTCAAAATTCCATAAATCAACAAAATAGAACGTCGTTTTTTGACGAATTTGAACGCAGAAATGGTTAAGGCCGTATGCCAATAAGAATTTGTGACATAGTTTTACAGTTTTAATAAATTCCAATTTCGAGATATTTAGAATTAAAATTAAAAAAAATGTCAAAATCGAGATTTCTCCTGATTGCCAGAACAGCTGTTTATTGATGAGTGTGCACTCGGAAACAGAAATGCGTACGCTGAACACAGGAATTCGCTCGCACCAAACTTTTGGCAAGTTTTTTTTGTTGAATGTGACGTTTTCACACAAGTAGGAAACATCAGATAAACGGCGTCGTATCATGCCGATAACATATAGCGAACGCGGCGATATCACTGAGCTTCAGATCAGCTGTACAGACAACCGTATCGTGGGGATAGCTGCACTTGGCAGTAAGGTACACATTCTCAAGACACTTTCTCCAGATGCGGCTAACGATGTGTACAAAGTTCACTATACTGTTCACCAAAATTTGACAGACACAAAGTATAGGTTGAACTTTTTACACACACAGCTTGTTGTCGTCGTCGTCGTCGTCGTCGTCGTCGTCGTCGTCGTCGTAGTCGTCGTCGTCGTCGTCGTCGTCGTCGTCGTAGTCGTCGTCGTCGTCGTCCATTCAAATATGGACTTTCTCTTTCAGGTGATGCGCTTTGGAGTCGCAGACGTTCATTCCTGTATTCGTCGTGCTTTTACCACGGTTCTGTGATCCGATTGTCTAGGTGCCGTGCGTGCGTGCGTTCCCTTGCGTTTCCTGTCGTGTACGTGTGACAACTATAGTTCGTCGATTATCACACTCGCAAACCCTAGAGAATACCATCTATTGTCAGTCCTATTCTCCAAAATAGCGAGAATAAACGTTCGTTTTGCCACTAAGAAGCTTGCGACGAGCTTAGATGTGTGCCGATTGTGTCGTTGCCGCGAAACGCGCAAGTCGCATAAACTCACCGACCATCCTATTCTGTGAGCAAGTTTTTGCTGGGTGTGCCTTTGTGATGTGGACAACTTTCTTGGCTAGAGGGCTGTCTGTCTGTCTGTTTGTGTGCCAAGACCCGCTTTAACGCTTATTATAGAGTTTTGCTTTTAGAAGCCAATACTGTAGAACATTGCATTTTGCGCCTTATGTAGGTCGGGTGTGTTGATTGCCATAGTTTGTGGGCAGCGGACTTACCATAATTCAATTATTCAATTACAGTAACTGTAGGATCTGAGCCCAATGTCAGCTTCTGCAAAAGAGTTAAAATTCCCATGTCGTCAAAAGGCAAGTGTGCCCTGTCCGTGTACAGAAGGGGCAAATATAGCAGCGGCCCTAGCGCTCGCGCGCCCCTTGGACAAATGTCGTGGTCGCATCCGCTAGCCCGGTGTTGTGCACTTTGCCCTTGTGCGCGCATGTGTATGCACAGCGCGCACCAATGGGACGATATTGGTGCGCGCGTGGTCTTGACCGGAAAGTGTCGCGTGCTACATGTCACAACAGACAAGGAATGTGACTTGTAAGAGAGATCTTGTCATGTCGCGGTCGAAAGTCGATCGCTCGCGCGCGTCACACATTCCCGGTTAGAAGAGGCCGCATAGCGTATGTGTTTGTACGTGCGTCGAGTCGATGTCAGTCGTAAACAGTCCACCGCCCGAGCGCCATTGTGTGTGGGGTGCGGAGCGCAAAGTTTGCTTGACGATAGTGTGTTCTCCACCAACCAACCGGATAGCATTCGTCGTACCCAATTGAATATATGACAACAATTGGGCCCCCATTGACCACTCTTTTGCGCGTGTAGGCGGGAGGCCCAGCTGTTTTTTCGCCCGGCCTCAGCCGGGCGAACCCCTACGAGAGCTTATCGTGCGTGCGTGCGTGCGTACGTACGTTCGTTCGTTCGTCACGCTCTCAGATCTCGGCGTTGGAAAGTCGTAGGAAGGAGATCTTGGACTTTATGGATAGGTCTCGACTTACTGGTAATGTCGCAAGAGAGTTTGAAATTCAAACGTTTGAATTGCGCGCGCTACAGTAACCTGAAGGTTCAAACTGAAAACGGCTCTAACTCGCTCGTCTTACGTCGTAGAGCGGCGCGCGATAGGTCAACTAAAAGGTCTCGACGTGCTCTTTCGTTTGGCAATAGAAATTTTCTTAATTACGCAAACACGCTACACGAAAAGCGACATTCTCGCGTTTTTAACGCAGAAATCGCTCTAACTCGCTCAGCGTGCGTCGTACGGAGACGATCTTGGGTTGGTTGGATAGCTCTCGACTCACTGATCATTTGTTCTTCTATTGGTCGAAACTCAAAAGTTTGAATTTCGGGAGCTACAGTAACCCAAAGGTTTAAAACGCAAAACTTATCTAACTCCCTCGTCTTCCGTCATAGAGAGACGATCTTGAGTTCGTTGAATAGGTTTCGGCGCACTGATAATTCCGTTAAGAAAAGTCGAAATTCAAAAGTTTGAATTGCGCGCGCTACAGTAACACGAAGGTCCAAAACGCAAAACGGCTCTAACACGCTCGTCTTACGTCGTAGAGCGGCTTGCTATAGGTCAACTAAAAGGTCTCGACGTGCTCTTTCACTTGGCGTGAAAATTTTGTTAATTACGCAAACACGCACCACGAAAAGCGACATTCTCGCGCTTTTAGCGTAGAAATCGCTCTAACTCGCTCAGCGTGCGTCGTAGAGAGACGGTCTTGAGTTGCTGGATAGCTCTTGACTCACTGATCATTTGTTTTTCGATTGGTCGAAACTCATAAGTTTGAATATCGCGATCTACAGTAACCCAGAAGTTTAAAACGCAAAACTTCTCTAACTCGCTCGTCTTACGTTGTAGAGCGGCATTCGTTCGACCGTTTGAAAGCTTACGTTGAGGCAGTTGTTGAACGGTCATTCCTAAAGAAAATCTTTTGTTTTTTTAAACCCTTGTCTTACGAACAACTTTGTCTGCTAAAAAAATTAATCCCGGGCGATCCCAATGTTGCCTTGCAACAACCGCTCATAAATGCGTGTGTCTTGCTCAAAAAATTAATCCCGGGCGATCCCAATGTTGCCCTGCAAGAACCGCTCAGAAAGCAGCGTGTCAGAAGTAGCGCATGAATAGTGGACTCCGGGCGGGCGCGCGTCATATCGGAAAGGCTTCGAAATACTTTACAAAAGTATCCACTCTTTTACTCTTCCACTTTAAAATACTCACAAACCACTCTGTATTAATAAAACAACTCAACTTTTTTAAAACAGCTTGTTATGGCCGCTGCGCGACCTCATCGCATCGACTATTGCTTTCGCTTCGTTTTTGCGGCCGAGCGAACGCGCCGCGATAAAATAGGTGGATGGAGTATCGGAGGCGACGCGTGCTGAAGAACGTGTCGCTACCGTAAGCCCCGTATTGGGTTATGAGATGAGTCACTGGAATAATTTATAGAGCGAATGAGCGAGAAATGGCCTGTGTGGCTTACTGGCTGGCGGCTCATTTGTGAACAGAGGTTTGATTCAAAGGTTACCCAGTTTGTGGACTGTCCAGTACTATGAGAATTTCCACTGGATCCCAGTCCGAATGGCCCCAGCCTCTATTTGGCCGTCGCACAGTAGCGCCATGTTGCCCCTGCCAACATCGTGTGCGTAGTACGCCAATGCGAAAGGTGCGTGACACCCCTGCCTCCTCTTTTGAAGAGACAGGCGACGGCGACAACGACGACGACCGCTCGTCGTCGTCGTCGCTGTCGTGTCGCCACTTGAGAACGGAGCCGAAATTGCGCCGCTTATCTCCTTAGGCGCTTATGCTCTTCGATTCGCCCCATCTCAAGTAGGTGAGGGTGGGGGGGGTCGGACGGTCGCGAGCTTGCATCATTTCTGGGACAACGGTGGACGCTTGTCTCCGCCTGATAAACTGGGAGGCGCCACTGCCTAGCGGATGCAGGCAGAGGCGAAGTTGTGTGGTTGCTCGCTGGCTTGTTATGCGCGGCCTCGTTTACCTCGGATGCATGCCTTGTCTGGCCTCCCCTAAATGTATTCAGGAAGGGAGGCCGTCGGCTGAGCTTGCGTGCGGCTGCTTTTGTCCAGAGTGGGTTTGTCCGGGTGCGACGCGGCTTTGTGCAAGCTTGCAGTGCGCTCTGAAGCTTGACATTGGGAATACAACTGGTGCCGTTGTGGTGACACGTGGATAGGTAGGCACGCGACGCGACCTGCCAGAAGTCCAAGAGCTGCGACGTTAGACATAACTCCAGCAGTATGTAGCTCGCCTGTATCACTACCCTTGACCCGCGTTCCAAAGAACCTACATTGGTGGGTGCTTTGGAAGCGGTCAAATCCCACGTGGACTTTTAGAGCGGAGAGCGACGGGCATCCTTTCTCAGTCTCGTTCCCCATGGCCAACGGCCATCCGAATACGAGCGTCTCTTTCGAGGCGGACGGCGTTCCTCCTCCCCGCCTGTGCAAGCTGGTGAAGAGCTATCCCGAGCAAGAATACGGTTTCAATTTGCACGCCGAGAGAAGCAAGGGCCAGTACATCGG
>JASAMZ010007024.1:0-32624 GCA_030248115.1 Linhomoeus sp. GSCO2_2 | reverse complement strand
GGAGCAATACGACGAAGTGAGTACATGGACAGACAGACCATCGTCTCGACGACGACGACGACGACGACGACGACGACGACGACGACGACGACGACGACGACGACGACGGCGGCGACGACGACGACGGCGACGACGACGACGACGACGACGACGACGACGACGACGACGACGACGACGACGACGGCGACGACCACTGCGCAATGCAGCGACTGCCAGCACTGATTTATGTTAGCCAGCATTCATGGAGGTTTTTTTCGCCGCGCCTCAGCGCGGCGAGGTGTATATATACGGATGACAATGTGTGTCTGTCTGTCTGTGTGTGTGTGTGTCCGTGGCACCGAAGTAAGATATGTGGCATATGTGGTCAAGTAGAGTCAAGGTCGCTGAGTACGGATCTGATGTCCGTTTCTGTTGTTAATTTCGCATTTTCGAGGTATTCACAAATGAAATTCAAAAATGTCAAAAATCGACTTTTTCACCCGATGAGCTAGCGACGAAATTTCTTCAGAAATGGAAAGAGCATAGACCGTGGATGATTTTTAACACAAAAGAATTTTTTTGTCAATGTGGAATTTAATAGAAATACATAATTGTTTGTCAAAATAAGATAAATTGACAAAAATAGAACGTCATTTATTGACGAATCTGAATGCAGAAATGGTAAGGCCGTATGTCAACAAGAATATCTGACATTGTTTTGCAGTTTTATTAAATCGCAATTTCGAGATATTCAGAATCAAATATAAAAATGTCAAAATCGACTTTTTTGTCTGATGGGCTAGCGGCAAAATTTCTTCAGAAATTGAAAGGGCATAGACAGCGGATAATTTGTAACACAAAAGAATATTTTTGCAAATGCGAAATTTGATAGAAATACGCGAATATTTGTTCGAATTCCATAAAATGACAAAAATAGAACGTCATTTATTGACGAATGTGCATTCAGAAATGGCAAGGCCATATGCCAATAAGAATTTGTGACACAGTTTTGCAGTTTCAATAAATTACAATTTTGAGAAATTCAGAATTCAATATTTAAAAAATGTCCAAATCGACATTTTCATCTGATGGGCTAGCGGCAAGACTTCTTCAGAAATTGTAAGCGCAGAGACTACGGATAATTAGTAACATGAAAGAAATTCTTTTTAAATATCAAATTTGATAGAACTGTTCAAAATTTGACAGAAATGTCAAAATTTCGTTAATTGCTAAAACTTTTGTTGATTGGTGAATGTGAACGTAGAATAGAAAGGACGTACGCCCAGAGGAATTCCAAATAAAGAACGACCGCGCCAAACTTTTGGCAAGTTTTTTGGTTGGATGTGACGTTTTCACACCCGTAGGAAACACCAGACGAACGGCGTCGTATCATGCCGATAACATATAGCGAACGCGGCGATATCACTGAGCTTTAGATCAGCTGTACAGATAAGCGTATCGTGTGGATAGCTGCACTTGGGATTAAGGTACACGTTCTCAAGAGACTTTCTCCAGATGCGGCTAACGATGTGTACAAACTTCACTATACTGTTCACCAAAATTTGACGGACACAAGGTATAGGTTGAACTTTTTACACACACAGCTTGTTCGCTCAGCCTCAGCCGAGCGAACCCTATCAAGAGCTCGGCGTGCGTACGTGCGTGCGTGCGTGCGTGCGTACGTGCGTGCGTCACGCTCGCTTCGGGCTTAATAACTCGCTCGTCTGACGTCGTAGAGTGGAGTTTGAGATATCGTCGAGTAGCCCGCGGACTCCTCTAGCAACCTGAGTAGTCAAAACCAAAATAGGTTTTGAAAATCGCGCGCTACAGTATCCCAAAGTGGGGTCCATTTTAAGACAAAAGTTGACCGAACCTAGTCAAATCGCATATCAAAATGAAGCGCTCGAGCTGCTGAGCAAGAATCCGACAACAAAAAGTTTCAGAAGTTTAAAGAGAGAGCTACAGTATCCAAAACGCGTCGCAAACTGGAAACTACACGCTTGCTTCGGGCTTAATAACTCGCCTGCCAGACGTCGCTGAGTTGAGTTCGATACATCGTCGGGTAGTCCGCGGACTTCTCTCGCGAACTGTGACGTCGGCATTGTAACAAGTTTTAAAAATTGCGCGCTACAGTATCCCAAAGTAAGGTCCGCGAAAAGTCAAAACTTGATCGAACCTAGTCGAATCGCATATCAAAGTGAAGCGCTCGAGCTCCTGAGCACGAATCCGATAACAACAAGTTTTAAAAGTTTAACTAGAGAGCTACAGTATCCAAAAGGCGATGAAAACTGCGGATTTTGGTTTGTTGTATCTTGGCACTCGTGCGTTGCAGAGCGGCGGTATTGACATCGCTGGAGAGCTCACTGCAAGCCAACATCAATTCAAGCTCACAATTAACCTTAGTTTTGCGTTCGATTCCAGTGTCTTTTTTTAAATTCAGTCTGAAAAGATGATTTTCTTAGTGTAAATAATTAAACTCGAGCGATACCAATGTTGCGTAGCAAGACCACTTCAAAAAGCGTAGTCGCGAGGAGAGTCAAAGACGCTGCACGAAACCGGAAAGAGCGTTGCTACAATCTCAGTAAAAATTCAAAGCTCAAAACCACTCCGCTTTTTAAGAGAGACTTGTTTCGCTCAGCCGTACGACACCCTAGAAGAGCTCGGCGTGCGTGCGTGCGTGCGTCCGTCTGTGCGTGCGTGCGTCCGTGCGTGCGTGCGTACGTAACGCTCCCAGATGTCGGCGTTGGAAAGTCGTAGAGCGGAGATCCTGGGCTCTACGGATAGGTCTCGACTCACTGATCATTTCGCTAAGAGGTTTCGAAATTCAAACGTTTGAATTGCGCGCGCTACAGTAATCCGAAGGTCAAAACGCAGTGGAGCGGCAATCGACACGTCAGGTGAAAGCTCTCGGCGTGTTCAATCATGCGTCTGCGAAAGTTTTTTCAATTACGCTACCATGCACCGCGGAAAACGCCATTCTCGGCATTTTGACGCTGAAATCGCTCTAACGCGCTCAACTTGCGTCGTAGAGAGACGATCTCGAGCTTTTTGGGTAGCTCTCTACTCACTGATCATTTGTTCTCCGATTGGTCGAAACTCAAAAGTTTGAATTTCGCGAGTTACAGTAACTCGAAAGTGCAAAAGCACAAAACGGCTCTAACTCACTCGTGTTACGTCGTAGACTGGCAATCGACACGCCAGGTGAAAGCTCTCGACGTGTTCTTTCATGCGGCTACAAAAGTTTGTTCAATTACGCAAACACGCACCGCGGAAAACGACATTCTGGAGATTTTGACAAGATCGCTCTAACTCGCTCAACTGGCGTCGTAGAGAGACGATCTCGAGCTTATTGAATAGCTCTCGACTCAATGATCATTTCGTCGTTCTCCCATTGGTCGAAGCTCAAAAGCTTGAATTTCGCGAGTTACAGCAACTCAAAAGTGCAAAAGCACAAAACGGCTCTAACTCACTCGTGTTGCGTCGTAGAGCCGCAATCGACATGTCAGGTGAAAGCTCTCGACGTGTTCTTTGATGCGGCAGCAATAAATTTTGTAATAACGCAGGCACGCACTAAATAATGCGGCATTCTCGAGATTTAACACTACGATCGCCCTTTGCTACATGCAGAAGTGCGACACGGTTTGATTGCTCGTAGCGCGCTCTTTTGTGCTCTGTCACTTGTTTGCCAAAACTTTTACAAGTCTTTGTCACTTTTTTTCGCCCGGCCTCAGCCGGGCGAACCCCTACGAGAGCTTATCGTGCGTTCGTTCGTCCGTCTGTCCGTTCGTGCGTTACGCTCTTAGATCTCAGCGTTGGAAAGTCGTAGGAAGGCGATTTTGGGCTTTATGGATAGCTCTCGACTTACTGGTAATGTTGCTAAGAAACTTCGAAATTCAAAAGTTTGAATTGCGCGCGCTACAGTAATCGGAAGGTTCAAACTGAAAACGGCTATTACTCGTTCGTCTTACGTCGTAGAGCGGCGTGCGATAGGTCAACTGAAAGGTCTCGACGTGCGCTTTCGCTTGGCATAAAAAGTTTCTTAATTACGCAAACGCGCACCACGAAAAGTGACATTCTCGCGTTATTAACACAGAAATCGCTCTAACTCGCTCAGCGTGCGTCGTAGGGAGATGATCTTGGGTTGGTTGGATAGCTCTCGACTAAATGATCATTTGTTCTGCTATTGGTCGAAACTCAAAAGTTTGAATTTCGGGAGCTACGGTAACCCAAAGGTTAAAACGCGAAACTTGTCAAACTCGCTCGTCTTTCGTCATAGAGAGACGATCTTGAGTTCGCTGAATAGGTTTCGGCACACTGATAATTCCGTTAAGAGAAGTCGAAATTCAAAAGTTTGAATAGCACGCGCTACAGTAACCTGAAGGTCCAAAACGCAACCTGAAGGTCCAAAATTTGGCGAGCTACAGTAACTCAAAGGTTCAAACAGCAAATCGGCCCTAACTCGCTTTACTACGTGTAGAGCGTTGTCATGTCATGTCATGACATGTCTACGTTGTAGAGCGCCATTCGTTCGACCGTTTGAGGCAGTTGTTGAACGGTCATTCCCAAAGAAATACTTTTGTTTTTTTAAACCCTTGTCTTACGAACAACTTTGTCTGCTAAAAAAATTAATCCCGGGCGATCCCAATGTTGCCCTGCAACAACCGCTCAAAAATGTGTGTGTCTTGCTCAAAAAAAATAATCCCGGGCGATCCCAATGTTGCCCTGCAAGACCCCTCAGAAAGGAGCGTGTCAAAAGTAGCGCATGAATAGTGGACTCCGGGCGGGCGCGCGTCATATCGGAAAGACTTCGAAACACTTTACAAAAGTATCCACTCTTTTACTCTTCCACTTTAACATACTCACAAACCACTCTGTATTAATAAAACAACTCAACTTTTTTTAAACAGCTTGTTAAAAGCGTTGCTTGAAAGACGGATGTTCTTGCTCTAAAAGCCAAATCGCGAGCGAATTCAATATTGCTATGCAATACCCTCTTGCGAAGCGGGAGCTCATGAAGCGGAGCATGCGGGCGATGAACTCTCGCACTCTCTGCAGAAAGAACGCAACTCTTTGCAATGTCAGTCAGAATACAAACTCAACTTTTTAATACCGGAGCTTGCTACCCCATAAGTTTGCCAGTAAACATGAGTACATATGTACAGGACGTTCAAAAGCGTGAGGTATTCAACTATCCCGCCCCCTTTCCAGTAAACATGGGTATGTACAGGGCGCTTCAAAAGGGTGAACATTACGCCTTCTCTCGGGTTGACTTCACCGATCGTCTTCAAATTTGGTCTGCAGATATTGAATGGCACTCCAACTTCGGCGCAAATTTCGTGCAATTCCAGACCTTCTAGAGGAAGGGTAGAAGGTGGCCGCGTTCAGGGCTCTTAGTGTGGTAACAGCGCGCTGCAAAATCTTCGCCGTGAGCTTTGGGTTTGTCGGATATTTGCAAGAAGAGTCCCATACACTATGACCAAACAAAACTTGAAGGCGGTTGATACAGTCGAACTCGACAGAAGCCAGAGTGCTCACTTTTTTCGCCGCGCCTCAGCGCGGCGAGGTGTATATATACGGATGACAATGTCTGTCTGTCTGTCTGTCTGTCTGTCTGTCTGTCCGTCCGTGGCACCGAAGTAAAACATGTGACATATGTGGTCAAGTAAAGTCAAGGTCGCTGAGTATGGATCCAACGTCCGTTTCTGTTGCTAATTTCGCATTGTCGAGATATTTACAATTAAAATTCAAAAATGTCGAAAATCGACTTTTTCACCCGATGAGATAGCCGCGAAATTTCTTCAGAAATGGGAAGAGCATGGACCACTGATAATTTGTAACACAAAAGAAATTTTTTGCCAATGAGGAATTTGATAGAAATACGCAATTGCTTGTAGAAATGTCATAAATTGACAAAAATAAACCGTCATTTATTGACGAATGTGAATGCAGAAACTGAAAGGTCGTAGGCCAATAAGAATTTGTGGCATAGTTTGTCAGTTTTTAAAAATTGCAATTTGGAGATATTTACAATTAAAACATGAAAATGTCGAAAACCGACTTTTTTGCGTGATGAGCTGGCGGCGAAATTTCTTCAGAAATGGAAAGAGCACAGGCCGTGGTCAATTTGTACTACAAGAGAAATTTTTTCAAATGTTTAATTTCATAGAAATACGCAATTATTTGTCAAAATTCCATAAAATGATAAAAAAAGAACGTCATTTATTGACGAATGTGAATGTAGAAATTGAAAGGTCTAAAAATTGCAATTTGGAGATATTTACAATTAAAATATGAAAATGTCGAAAACCGACTTTTTTGCGTGATGAGCTGGCGGCGAAATTTCTTCAGAAATGGAAAGAGCACAGGCCGTGGTCAATTTGTACTACAAGAGAAATTTTTTCAAATGTTTAATTTCATAGAAATACGCAATTATTTGTCAAAATTCCATAAAATGATAAAAAAAGAACGTCATTTATTGACGAATGTGAATGTAGAAATTGAAAGGTCGTAAGCCAATAAGAATTTTGTGACATGGTCCTGCAGTTTTGAAATATTACATTTTAGAAATATTTACAATTAAAATATGAAAATGTCGAAAATCGACTTTGTCGCCTGAATGACTAGCGGCGAAATTTCTTCAGAAATTGAAAGAGCATAGACCGCGGATAATTTGTAACACAACAGAAATTGTTTGCAATTATGGAATTTCATAGAAATACGCCACAATTTGCCAAAATTCTACAAATTGACAAAAGCGTCATAACGCAGAAATACGTACACCAAACGAGATTCCTGGTAGAGAACGACTGCACCAAACAGTTGGCAAGTTTTTTTTCATGTGGCGTATGCCCACAGGTATAAAACTTCAGATGAACGGCGTCGTATCATGCCGATACCAGATAGCGAACGCGGCGATATCACTGAGCTTTTAGATCAGCTGTACAGACAGCAGTATCGTGGTAATAGCTGCATTTGAATTGTGGTACACGTTTTCAAGATACCTTCTCTAGATACGGCTAATTATGCGAATAAAATTCACTATGCTGTTCACCAAGATTTGACAGACACAAAGAATAGGTTGAACTTTTTACACACACAGCTTGTCTTTGAAGCACCCTGTGCGTCTGTGCGGCTCAAAATATGTAAGGCAATTGGCTTGTCGAGAGTCAAGACTCGTCTGTGCGTGCGTCAAGGTCGCGTGTCGGCCCCTCAAATTCATTGTTCCGACTTGTTTTGACCGCCCTCTACAGCGACCCCAAGCCTCTCATTGCCACTCGTCCATAGTGGCTGCTACAAAGCGGTCTTCGAACCACCCGAAGTCGGACGCAACTCGCCTTCGGACTGCTATCTTCTCTGCGCGAACACCACATTCGGTAGGCCTGTAACGGGCAGCAGTGTCTTTCATGTACCACGACAGAGGAGTGACGACTCGAATTTCGTTTTTTCGCCGCGCCTCAGCGCGGCGAGGTGTATATATACGGATGACAATGTCTGTGTGTGTGTGTGTCCGTCCGTGGCACCGAAGTAAGATATGTGACATATGTGGTCAAGTGGAATCGAGGTCGCTGAGTACGGATCTGATGTCCGTTTGTGTTGCTAATTTCGCATTTTCGAGATATTCATAATTAAAATATAAAAATGTCGAATATCGACTTTTTCGTCTGATGCCCTAGCCGCGAAATTCCTTCAGAAATGGAAGAAGCATAGACCGCGGATAATTTGTAAAACAAAAGAAATTTTTTGCAAATGTGGAATTTAGTAGAAATACGCGATTATTTGTCAAAATTTCGTAGATTGACAAAAATAGAACGTCATTTATTGACGCATGCGAATGCAGAAATGGTGAGGCCGTATGCTAGTAAGAATTTGTGACATATTTTTACAGTTTTGAAAAATTGCAATTTCGAGATATTTAGAATTAAATATGAAAATGTCGACAATCGGCTTTTTTCGCCCGGCCTCAGCCGGGCGAACCCCTACGAGAGCTTTTCGTGCGTTCGTGCGTCCGTCCGTTCGTCCGTTCGTAACGCTCTCAGATCTCGGCGTTGGAAAGTCGTAGGAAGGAGATCTTGGGCTTTATGGATAGGTCTCGACCTACTGGTAATGTCGCTAAGAGACTTCGAAATTCAAAACTTTGAATTGCGCGCGCTACAGTAACCCGAAGGTGAACACTTAAAACGGCGCTAACTCGCTCGTCTTACGTCGTAGAGCGGCGTGCGATAGGTCAAGTAATAGGTCTCGACGTGCTCTTTCGTTTGGCATTAAAAGTTTTCTTAATTACGCAAACACGCAACACGAAAAGCGACATTCTCGCGTTTTTAGCGCAGAAATCGCTCTAACTCGCTCAGCGTGCGTCGTAGGGAGACGGTCTTGGGTGGTTGGATAGCTCCCGACTCACTGATCATTTGTTCTTCTATTGGTCGAAACTCAAAAGTTTGAATTTCGGAAGCTACAGTAACCCAAATGTTTAAAACGCGAAACTTATCTAACTCGCTTGTCTTCCGTCATAGAGAGACGATCTTGAGTTCGTTGAATAGATTTCGGCACACTGATAATTCCGTTACAAGAACTCGAGATTCAAAAGTTTGAATTGCGCGCGCTACAGTAACCCGAGGGTCCAAAACGCAAAACGGCTCTAACACGCTCGTCTTACGTCGTAGAGCGGCGTGCGATAGGTCAACTAAAAGGTCTCGACGTGCTCTTTCGTTTGGCATTAAAAGTTTTCTTAATTACGCAAACACGCAACACGAAAAGCGACATTCTCGCATTTGTAGCATAGAAATCGCTCTAACTCGCTCAGCGTGCGTCGTAGGGAGACGATCTTGGGTTGGTTGGATAGCTCTCGACTCACTGATCATTTGTTCTTCTATTGGTCGAAACTCAAAAGTTTGAATTTCGGGAGCTACAGTAACCCAAAGGTTTAAAACGCGAAACTTCTAAAACTCGCTTGTCTTCCGTTGTATAGAGACGATCTTGAGTTTGTTGAATAGATTTCGGCACACTGATCATTCCGTTAAGAGAAGTCGAGATTCGAAAGTTTGAATTTCGCGAGCTACAGTAACTCAAAGGTTCAAACAGCAAATCGGCCCTAACTCGCTCGTCTTACGTTGTAGAGCGGCATTCGTTCGACCGTTTGAAAGCTTACGTTGAGGCAGTTGTTGAACGGTCATTCCTAAAGAGATACTTTTGTTTTTTTAAACCCTTGTCTTACGAACAACTTTGTTTGCTAAAGAAATTAATCCCGGGCGACCCCAATGTTGCCCTGCAACAACCGCTCAGAAATGCGCGTGTCTTGCTCAAAAAATTAATCCCGGGCGATTCCAATGTTGCTCTGCAAGAACCCCTCAGAAGTTCGCGTGTCAGAAGTAGCGCATGAATAGTGGACTCCGGGCGGGCGCGCGTCATATCGGAAAGGCTTCGAAAATGAAATACTTTACAAAAGTATCCACTCTTTTACTCTTCCACTTTAAAACACTCACAAACCACTCTGTATTAATAAAACAACTCAACTTTTTTTAAAACAGCTTGTTCGTCTGATGGACTAGCGGCAAAATTTCTTCAGAAAGAGAAAGGGCATAGACAGCTGATAACTTGTGACACAAAAGAAAATTTTTGCAAATGTGAAATTTGATAGAAATACGCGATTATTTGTCCGAATTCCACAAAATGACAAAAATTGAACGTCACTTATTGACGAATGTGAATGCAGAGATGGTGAGGCCGTATGCCAGTAAGAATTTGTGACATAGTTTTACAGTTTCAATAAATTGCAATTCTGAGATATTTATAATTAAATTTAAAGAATGTAAAAATCGACATTTTCGTCTGATGGGCTAGCAGCGAAATTTTTTCAGAAATGGCAAGCGCAGAGACTCCGGATAATTAGTAACATAAAAGAAACTTTTTGCAATTATAAATTGTGATAGAAATATTCAAAATTTGACAGAAATGTCAAAATTTCATAAATTGCCAAAACTTTTGTTTGTTGATGAATATGAACGTAGAATAGAAAGGTCGTACGCCAACCAAATTCGTACGCCAAAGCCAAATATTTGGCAAGCTTTTTTGTTTAATGTGACATTTTCACACGGGTAGGAAACATCAGATAAACGGCGTCGTATCATGCCGATAACATATAGCGAACGCGGCGATATCACTGAGCTTCAGATCAGCTGTACAGACAACCGTATCGTGGGAATAGCCACACTTGGTATTAAGGTACACGTTCTCAAGACACTTTCTCCAGATGCGGCTAACGATGGGTACAAAGTTCACTATACTGATCACCAAAATTTGACAGAAACAAAGTATAGGTTGAACTTTTTACACACACAGCTTGTTTCGCCGCCCCCCAGGACGGCGAGTATATATACGGACGCTATTGTCCGTTTGTGTGTGTGTGTGTGTGTCTGTGTGTGGGTCCGGAACAACTAGACATGACGGTTAGTGCCATCCGATGGAGTCGAATGCGCTGAGTAACGCGCCATTGTCCGTTTCTGTTGCTAAATTCGCTATTTCGAGATATTTACAATTAAAATATAAAAATGCCAAAAATGACACTTTTATTTACAAGTCGTATCGAGAAAGTTTTTGCTGAAATGGAAACGGCATAAGACGCGATGAATTTGTGACATGGTTTCGGATTTTGGAATTCACGAAATTAGGGATATTTTCAAGGTTTTTGTCAAAATTCCCAAATTTCGACAAATTCAAACAGCTTAAATTGCAAAACTTCTTTGCACGGATGTATCGAGCATAGTCTGCCAAGTATTGAGCAAATAGTTTCAGCAAATATAATCAACGAAATTTAGGACATTTTTTAGGATTTTGTTAAAACCCTCAAATTTTGACAATTTCAAACAGCTTAAATTTCAAATTTTCTTTTTACAGATGTGTCGAGCATAGTCTGACAAGTATTTATCAAATAGTTTCAGATTTTGTGATTAACGAAATTAGGGATATTTTCAAGGTTTTTGTCAAAATTTCCAAATTATGACAATTTCAAACAGCTTTAATTTCACAATCTCTTTGCGTTGATGCATTGGGCATAGTCTGTCAAGTATTAAGCAACTCATTCTAAGTTTTATAATTAGCAAATGTTGGGATATTTTCAAGGTTTTTGTCAAAGTTCCTAAATTATGACAATTTCAAACAGCTTAAATTTCTCAATGTCTTTGCGTTGATGCATTGGCATAGTCTGTCAAGTATTTAGCAAATAGTTTCTGATTTTATAATTAACGAAATTTGGGATATTTTTGTTAAGATCCTCAAATTTCGACAATTCCAAACAGCTTAAATTTCAAAATGTCTTTGCATAGTTGTGTCGGGCATAGTCTGCCAAGTATTTAGCAAAAGTTCTAGATAATATAATTAAAGCATTTAGGTATATTTTCAAGGTTTTTGTCGGAATTTCTAAATTTCGACAATTTCAAGCAGCTTAAATTTCAACATATCTTTGTGTGGATGCATCGAGCACTAAACCCAAAAGAATAGGGCGTCGTCCCATTTATGCCCTTTTCAATAGGGCGTCGTCCCATTTATACCCTTTTCAATAAGGCGTCGTCTCATTTAGACGCTTTTATTGCACTGTGTGCCTGCGGCGAATTTCTCTGATCCATTTATGGATCAGTTGCCACAATTATAAGCGCAAAGTGTGCCTGCGGCGATTCTTCTGATCCACATGTGGATCAGGTACCACGAACAAATCCAAGACCAATTACGGCTGTACCCCACCAGATTGTCGACTAAATGTCTAGCGGCACTTCACTATCCAGTGCACATTATCGCGCACACGCTCTCAAGTTCACACTGATGCCAACGTGGTGCCACAGTTTTTAGACAAAGCTTGTTGGCACTCTGCCGCTTGAAAAGCGAAGGAGTGCTATAGGAGCGGTAAAGCCCACCCCACAGTTAGCATGTCCGGGGCTGGCGCTCGCTAGGAAGCACTTAGAGAGCCAAATTTTTTCGCCGCGCCTCAGCGCGGCGAGGTGTATATATACGGATGACAATGTCTGTGTGTCCGTCCGTGGCACCGAAGTAAGATATGTGGCACATGTGGTCAAGTAGAGTCGAGGTCGCTGAGTATGGATCCGACGTCCGTTTCTGTTGCTAATTTCGCATTTTCGAGATATTCACAATTGAAATTCAAATATGTCAAAAATCGACTTTTTCACCCGACGAGCTAGCGACGAAATTTCTTCAGAAATGGAAAGAGCACGGACCGCTGATAATTTGTAACACAAAGGAAATTTTTTGTCAATATGAAATTTGATAGAAATACGCAATTGTTTGTCGAAATTTCATAAATTGGCAAAAATAGAACGTCGTTTATTGACGAATGTGAATGCAGAAATTGAAAGGTCGTAAGCCAATAAGAATTTGTGACATAATTTTTCAGTTTTGAAAAATTGAAATTTCGAGATATTTTCAATCAAAATATGGAAATGTCGAAAATCGACTTTTTCACCTGACGATAGAGCGGCGAAATTTCTTCAGAAATGGAAAGAGTATAGACTGCGCATAATTTGTAACGCAAGAGAAATTTTTTGCAAATATGGAATTTATTAGAAATACGTGATTATTTTTCCAAATTCCATAAATTGGCAAACATAGAACGTCATTTATTGAAGAATGTGAATGTAGAAATTGAAAGGTCGTAAGGCAATAAGAATTTGTGACTTGGTTCTACAGTTTTGAATTATTGCAATTTAGAGATATTTACAATTAAAATATAAAAATGTCAAAAATCGACTTTATCGCCTGATGGACTAGCGGCGAAATTTCTTCAGAAATGGAAAGAGCATAGACCGAGGGTAATTTGCAACACAAAAGAAATTGTTTCCAATTGTGGAATTCTATAGAAATACGCCACAATTTACCAAAATTCTACAAATTGACAAAAGCGTCATAACGCAGAAATACGTACACCAAACGAAATTCCTGGTAAAGAACGACTACACCAAACAGTTGGCAAGTTTCTTCGCTCGATGCGGCATATTCCCACAGGTATAAAACTTCAGATGAATGGCGTCGTATCATGCCGATACCATATAGCGAACGCGGCGATATCACTGAGCTTTAGATCAGTTGTACAGACAACAGTATCGTGGTAATAGCTGCACTGGAGTTGTGGTACACGTTTTCAAGATACCTGCTCTAGATACGGCTAATTATGCGAATGAAATTCACTATACTGTTCACCAAGATTTGACAGACACAAAGTATAGGTTGAACTTTTTACACACACGGCTTGTTTTTAAAAGATAGCTTATGACGAGGCGCAGCGTGCTCGTGGGGGTGAAAAAATTTCGGCGGTGGAAGAATTTTGTGAAAATTCAAAAATTCGAATTTGTGCTAAGTAAAAATAAAACAGGACGCCATAACTTTCGCAAAAGTAGCTCGAATTTGGTGATTTTTGGATATGTTGTAGGCCTTTGGGTCCTCTACGAAGCGGGACTGGAACGGGCTCCCTAGGTGGTCCGACGCTGGAGTACGGTAGAAAATTCAAAATTTTAAATTTTTTTCCGACCTTTAAAAAATCGTAACTCGCGTTTGCGATGGTGGATCCTCGCCAATTTAATTTCTGACCTGCACACTTATATTACCTTCCATTCGATACCAAAACCGCCGAGATCGGTCTTGTCGTTCGGGAGATCTGCGGTGCCAAAAGTCCCGGGTCCCGAGCGGAAAATTGGGATTTTCGACTATGAATGGATTTTTGGGCCGGAAAGCGTGCTTTGGCGGTAAATTGACCGTTGCAACGTGTTCAGCGTCAAAAGTTGGTCTAGACGAAGTGTCTTGACCATTTTGAGGTACCGCACCCCGGCCGCACCGAATTTTTGAATCCAAGGGTCAAATTTTCGAAATTGAGTTTTCACTTGTTTCGGTGGTTTTCGACGACGCTGAACACGAATCCGGTATTTGTTTTGCGATTTTGGACGCCTTTACCGTGCTTTCGGCACCCGGCCGGCCAAAATTGGGTCAAGGGGTCGAATTTTCAAAATTGCGTTGACAGTTGTGTGACTTGTGTCTGGGCTTTCTGACGCCGCAGAACGCGAATCCGTCGTTTGTTTGGCGATTTGCGGTGTATTTAGCCTGATTTTGGCCGAATACTCACGCTCTGTAAAATTTCGCGAAATTCCGAAAATGCCGTCCGCCATTGATTTTGCTGCGCCTACAGTACGCCGTCCATACAAGACGCGCTGAGATAGGCGTCTACGCACGCGCAATTGAACCGAGTTATAGGAGCATCGTACTGTAGCCCTAGAGCCACCGACGCCGTCCACCCCAGCGAGGGAGCCCCCGCTGTGTAGCGTAGATAAGGCGCGCCTGTACAATTGGAACGCCGCTGGCATTCTACATTGCGAGTAGCTTTAGACAGTCAGCGGCCAGTACAGCCTGCGCTCATCGTCAGTACAGCCTGCTCCGACGCGTTTCTGTGCCCCCGTCTGCTAAAACGATCACGCGGAGTATGTACCTATCTGACACTCAAGGAGTGTCACGTATCACTTGTTGGCACTCCGCCGCTTGAAAAGCGAAGGAGTGCTGTAGGAGCGGTGAAGCCCACCCCACAGTTAGCATGTCCGAGGCTGGCGCTCGCTACGAAGCACTTAGGGAGCCAAATTTTTGGCACTCCTCCCCTCCAAAAGGGAGGAGTGCTATAGTGATGGTGCGGATTCTGTGTAAATTGGAACGCTCATAAGTCGGGCTAGAGTTGGCCGATCGGGGCGAATTTTTTTTAGTCGATAGGTCTCTGGAAGGCGCAGGGTGGATCGAAGGTCTCGACTTCCGTCCTTGACAAGATTTTTGGCAAGTTGCCAAAAACCCGTGTTTTGGCCTCCGACGAACTTTGGACGCTTAGAATAGTGTTCTGGTAGAACGGAGCGAGACGAGCTTTGGGCCAAATATGTAAAAGACATTGGGCTATCCGATGGTAGGGGCGCCGTCGGGCTGGGTCCGGGCATGCCCGGGCCGGGTAGCAAAAACAGGGTTTTTCGACCCAAAAAGTAGGGTTTGCGGCGGACAATGTAACTGTTGTGTGTTATGCGTAAAATGTACAATGTTTTTATTTGGTAGAGCTCAGATAGCCTACTTCGGGATGGCTTTGGTAAATCCCGTCAGATGTAGCCCCGAATGGGAAATTCACCCCAAAGTTGGGTCCCGGGATTGTGGGTAAAACTAGGGTCAGGCGTAACTTTTGGTATAAGCCTCGCATCGAGATGTGACAAATACCGTTAGATCGGGCGCGACGAGCTCTACAACATTGTAGTAGATCACTTCACCATAAATGGCCGAATTTTGGGTGAAAATAGGAAAAAAAATCGATTTTTGGGCAAGATTTCAAAATTCTGCCATTCATATCTCTTTGGTGTGCCAATCGATTTCAATGATATTGAGAGCGTTTTCTAAGACTATAATTATCTTCGCTGTGGCATAATTTCGGCTTAGGGCTGATTCAATTTCTGGGCGAAATTTCTGTTTCTTGGACAAATTTTCGGTATTTTGGTGCAAAGTGGAGTCGGTTGTGACATTTCGGTGTCAGTTTGACTTTCACGTGGTAGAGCATCAAAAGACACGTAGTCTTTGTTATAAGCACTTTTTTCGTCCGACGCGTATTTTGGCGGGAAATTTGAATTCAAAATTTTGGCTACCGGATTTGTCTGAGACACCTACCGTGTAAGTACTCGATTCCGGCTTTTCGGGGACGCTGATCACGAATTTGACGTTGTCCTTTCGCTTTGAGATGTGTGGGACCATTTTTGAAGAATTTGCTTGCCACCATATGTGCCTTCAAGTGGAAAACCTGGTTGTGTCAGTTCAGCTGAAGCTAGGTGTGTTGTATGTTAAATGTGGGGTATTGGAGGGTCACAATTCCGAATTAATCTTACTAATTAAACTAATCTTCGATCAGAATAGCCAGTAAGCCTCACTGACATGTCTCGTTGATCAATGGGCAGCATGATTGAACTCCCAAAATTCTTCTGAAAGAGGGGAGGAGTGCCCCGAGGGGCTCTGCCCCCGTCTACTAATCTTGTTTTTTAAAAGATAGCTTATGACGACGCGCAGCGTGCTCGGGGGGTGAAAAAATTTCGGCGGTGGAAGAATTTTGCGAAAATTCAAAAATTCAAATTTTTACTAAGTAAAAAAAACAATAGCCCATAACTATCGCAAAAGTGGGCCGAATGTGGTGATTTTTGGATATGTTGTAGGCCTTTGGGTCCAATTTAATTTCTGACCTGGACACTTATATTACCTTTCATTCGACAACAAAACCGCCGAGATCGGTCTTGTCGTTCGGGAGATCTGCGGTGCCAAAGGTCCCGGGTCCCGAGCGGAAAATTCGGATTTTCGACTTTGAGTGGATTTTTGGGCTGGAAAGCGTGCCTTTAGCGGCAAATTGACCATTGCAACGTGTTCAGCGTCAAAAGTTGGTCTTGACGAAGTGTCTTGACCATTTTGAGGTGCCGTATCCCGGAAGCGCCGAATTTTTGAATCCCGGGGTCAAATTTTCGAAATTGTGTTTGGCACTCCGCCGCTTGAAAAGCGAAGGAGTGCTATAGGAGCGGTAAAGCCCACAGTTAACACCAACAGGCCTGGCGCTCGCTACGATGCACTTAGGGAGCCAATTTTTTTTTTAAAGATAGCTTAGGACGACGCGCAGCGTGCTCGGGGGGTGAAAAAATTTCGGCGGTGGAAGAATTTTGCGAAAATTCAAAAATTCGAATTTTTGCTAAGTAAAAAAAATCACCCCACAACTTTCGCAATAGTGGACCGAATTTGGTGATTTTTGGATATGTTGTAGGCCTTTGGGTCCTCTACCATTAATTTTCAAAACGGGCTCCCTAGCTGGTCCGACGCGGGAGTACGGTAGAAAATTCAAAATTTTAAATTTTTTTCCGACATTTAAAAAATCGTAGCTTGAGTTTGCGACGGTGAATCCTCGCAAACTCTTCTTTCTGACTTAGAGCCTTCTATGACGTTTCATTTGGCACTAAAACCGCCGAGATCGCCTTTGTCGTTCGGGAGATACGAGGTGGCAAAAGTGCCGGGTCCCGAGCGGAAAATTCGGATTTTCGACTTTGAATGGATTTTTAAGCCGGAAAGCGTGCTTTTAGCGGCAAATTGACCATTGCAGCGTGTTCAGCGTCAAAAGTTGGTCTAGACAAACTGTCTTGACCATTTTAAGGTACCGTATCCCGGCCGCGCCGAATTTTTGAATCCCGGGGTCAAATTTTCGAAATTGAGGTTTCACTTGTTTCGGGGGTTTTCGACGACGCTGAACACGAATCCGGTGTTTGTTTTGGGATTTTTGACGCCTTTACCCTGCTTTCGGCACCCGACCGGCCAGAAATTGGGTCCCAGGGTCGAATTTTCAAAATTGCGTTGACAGTTGTGTCTGGGCTTTCTGACGCAGCAGAACGCGAATTCGTCGCTTGTTTGGCGATTTGCGGTGCATTTAGCCTGATTTTGGCCGAATACTCACGCTCTGTCAAATTGCGCAGAATTCCGAAAATACCGTCCGCCATTAATTTTGCTGCGCCTACAGTACGCGTCCATATAAGACGCGTTGAGAAAGGCGTCTACGCACGCGCAATTGAACCGAGTTATAGGAGCATCGTACTGTAGCCCTAGGGCCACCGACGCCGTCCACCCCAGCGGGGGAGCCCCCGCTGTGTAGCGTACAATATAAGATAAGGCCCGCCTGTAGATACAATTGGGGCGCCGTTGGCATTCTACATTGTGAGTGGCTAAGACAGTCAGCGGTCAGTACAGCCTGCGCTCATCGTCTTCAGTACAGCCTGCTCCAACGCGTCACTTGCGCCACATCGGCCTTTAACGTGAAGATTTACACCGGAACTTAGAGTCATAATGGCGAACTTTGAGCCATAATATATGTATCTCGTGCCACGGAAGTCGTGCAAACTTCTCCTTTTACAGGCTTCATGTTCCCATATGTGCGGTTTGAGGATCCAAGTTTCATCCACGTCGGATACAGTTCGAGTGGTGAAACGCCGAAATCATTGACTCAAACTCCTGTTGCGTAATTAGCGACTGCTTACCCCAAGGAAAACACGCACAGGAGACCAACGTGGAGCGGAAATGCTGTAAAGACGTAATTTACACTCGCCGTCGTATCGTCATGTCTCCAGCGCTGACATCGGTCGTCGTCGGCAGTAGCACTTGGATGAGGGACGGAAAATCGAATTTTCAGCAATCGTCGCCAAAGTTACAGTTCTCCAAGCGGCATCGAATGGTCGTAACCTCACCGCGCTCCGTAGCGTCGTTCGCGAGATATGACGCATCAAAGTTTGACTATCCATTGAAATAATTGCCAAAGTGTCGCAGTTCGCACCATTGTAACTTGGGCCGGTAAAGAGCCACTTAGCTGAGACTTGCACAACTCGCAGACAGGCTGCATGCATAGTTTTTGAAAAAGTTTCTTTTGAATCGGGCGTCGGACAGCCAGTCAACAAAGCCAGCAAAAGGCTAGTTTGTGACTAGCGAGATTCGAAGAGCAAGACGGCTTCTTTGCTGGCTTTGTTGATTGGCTGTCCGACGCCCGATTCAAACGAAACTTTTTCAAAAACTATGCATGCAGCCTGTCTGCGAGTTGTGCGAGTCTCAGCTAAGTGGCTCTTTACCGGCCCAAGTTACAATGGTGCGAACTGCGACACTTTGGCAATTATTTCAATGGAAAGTCAAACTTTGATGCGTCATATCTCGCGAACGACGCTACGGAGCGCGGTGAGGTTACGACCATTCGATGCCGCTTGGAGAACTGTATTACATCTGTAACTTTGGCGACGATTGCTAAAAATTGGTTTTTCCGTCCCTCATCCGAGTGCTACTGCCGACGACGACCGATGTCAGCGCTGGAGACATGACGATACGACGGCGAGTGTAAATTACGTCTTTACAGCATTTCCGCTCTACGTTGGTCTCCTGTGCGTGTTTTCCTTGGGGTAAGCAGTCGCTAATTACGCAACAGGAGTTTGAGTCATTATGATTTCGGCGTTTCACCACTCGAACTGTATCCGACGTGGATGAAACTTGGATCCTCAAACCGCACATATGGGAACATGAAGCCTGAAAAGGAGAAGTTTGCACGACTTCCGTGGCACGAGATATATTATGGCTCAAATTTCGCCATTATGACTCTAAATTCCGGTGTAAATCTTCACGCTAAGTGCATGGCATCTGCTTAGGCCCGCCCCGGGCCATAGACCCTAGTTCTGCACTGGAAAAATTGGGAACAAACAAATTTAACGGGATGCAACACTTGTTGGTTTCTGTGCCCCCGTCTGCTAAAACAATCACGCGGAGTGCCTATCTGACACTCAAGGAGTGTCACGTATCACTTGTGTCATCCAGCTTTATAATTGCATCGGCGCTCAAAAGTTATCGAGCGGCGACGCACGCTATGTCCACATCCATCTGGCTTGATTTACTTCAAAACAACATTTCTATCAACTTTGATTTGGAAATTGTGGTGCAGAAATTTCTTTTTGCAAAAATATCGCGGTTGTTTGTAGAGTAGGGTGGCAGTGTATTCTTTCCAAAGCCATGCTCGGTTCGGTGCCAGCTGTTTGTCTCTGGGCAATGAGATACGTATACATCGTTCGGACAGTTTTATATTTAAATAAACTTTTTTACTTGTGGTAATGCAGGCAACCCAATTGCGTAAGATGAGGAGCAGATGCAGTGCTTCATGCATCAGTTTCTGAGAGCCGAAATCTAGATCTGGCTGACAATCACAAATCGCAGCTTGAACTGTCGCTCTTCTGTCGATCCGAACCTTTAGTGCAGGCCTAAGCGAAATGGCCAAAATTCCATTGATGATGCAGTAGTTTTTTTTGTTTAATCGCACGTTAGGCAATGATTTTGAATTTTGTAACATCCAATCACTCCACTAGCATTACCTCCTGCCTACGCCTACACGCATGGCGAGTGAGCATTTTGAAAGTCAGTTTGAGATGATCTTACTGCTATAACAGTCCTAATCGAACCCTATCCACACAATTCAGCCATGGTCAGCAGCCGCTGCTACTGTCGCTTCACGCTGAAGAAGGAATTGCAACCCACCGAGTGCATCTATCGATGTAGGAACGACGATCGGTTCTACTGCGGTGGGATATTCTCACATACGTTATGGGCATGGGGCGAAGGCGAGGGGGCTGCGTCCGTGTTCGAATTGGTCCCGTCGACAGTGGAGGCAGGTAGGAGCATCGTGGTGCGCGTTGGCTAAGGTACCAAACGACGTTTTGTCAATTGATTTGGTTGCGACAAGCGCTGCACTCGTGATGATGGGTCAGGTTCGGTGAAGGGCAGCGCTGCGACGACGACGACGACGACGACGACGACGACGACGACGACGACGACGACGACGACGACGACGACCCTGTAGTTCCACGCGCCGCACAGAACAATAGTCCGTGGTTTGCCACATGAGCTGTGCATGCACCTCTTCAGGAGACACTCAAACCGGCTGCTACGCCGGAACTTTTCAAGTCGAAGACAAGAGTCTCACACCAGACGAGTGTCTCAAGGCGTGCAATACCGCTCTCGTCGGTAGGCAAAGCGAACGTGCATTTTCTTCCAAATCGTACTTTTGTGCCATGATGATTCGTTTCAGCGCTGAAGGCGGAGAAATGCGCCTGCGATTTCACTGCGACTCGAAAAGTCTCAGAGGCAGAGTGTTCCCGTCAGTGCAAATCGCATGAAGAGAACGGTCTTTTCTGCGGCGGCCCCAATCAGCTAGACGGGTTGAAGACCATTTCTGTGTACGCACAGGACGCCACGCCGACAACAACGACGACAAAGACAATGACGACGACGACTACATCGACAGCGGCTACAAAGACGACAACAACGACGACCACGACGACGAAGGCAACTGCAGCGACTACCAGCGCTGTTACTCTCTTGGTGTCAACTGCGAAGCAAGGTGTGCACATGCGCATTTCAAACTCTGTCTTTGGCTCAACCAATATTCCCTATGGCTTTGAATTTGTCAGGCGTTTACGTTGTGCATTCAAGGCCCTATCGTTCACATCAGGCACTCTCATTTAGACGTCACCTTCCACGGCTGCTACGTCGGGAGTCACCCTATACACTACTGGGGTATGAGCCCGACCGAGTGCCTGACGATCTGCAAAACAACTCGAGTCGGTGGGCAACAGTGCATGTCCATGGCAGGCAAGGATTGCTCGTGTTGTGTGCGACCGCCGACCGCGTTCTGTTCCAGCGCTCCTGGACTGGACGTGTAGTTGCACGTTTACCACAATTCGCCAACTCCGCGAAGCCGACTGTGACAACCCGTGCAAATATTTCGGAGAATCTGGTCTATTCTGCGGAAACGACTGGCTACCAGACGGATCAGTGGAGATCTCCGTCTACGGACTGGACACGACGGCGACTGATTCCACTCCCGTGTCCACTGCGGAGAAAGGTTTGTTCGTCGTCTGATAATTGCACAACAGCCTGCTAATATGTGTCTACTGTACATACGTCGGGTGTCCTAAGTAAATTCGGCATGGATTATTGCAGGCGACGACAATCGTTGTCTCGACCAATTGGCGCCGTTGAGGCCACGCACTTTCCGACTCGTCAAGTCCAAAGCTCGCCTAGAGTCGCATTTCGGCACACGAAATTTCTGCGTTGGAAATGAGGTCGTAGCGGCCGAATCCAAGGGTCAGTATGTGGTCTGCGCCAACCACTGCTTTCGCAGCGACCTGTGCCACGCCTTCGCGTTTTCCAAGGATGAGTGCATCTTCTATGAGAAGGGAGAAATAGAACATTTCGAGAATGTTGAAGCCGACGATCGCTTTGATCTGTACGCGAGGAATTCGGCAATTTGACAGGGTTGAGTGGCAAAGGGCTGCTAAGCGTGACGCCGACAAAAAGTGTACCGTTCCATCCTCTTGTTAGAAAGTACAGTGTGAACATTTGCATTTCATCTATTTGACTGTCTTGGTCTTGATTTCGAATATCCAAATACTTGTAGAATGTGGTTTCCATGGTGCGTGTTTCACTAATTGGAAAAGTTTCGACATCGAATGAAGGAGCACGTCTAGAGCTTTCAAATGGCGTATCGCACCCGCCACTGCGACGTGAGACGAGCGAGTTAAGGTCATTTTGCGTTTTCCGACCTTTGGATTACTGTAGCTCGCGACATACAAATCTTTGAGTCTCAGCCGGTGGGTGGACAAATGATCAATGAGTCGAGGCCCATCGAAAGAGCCCAAGATCGCCTCTCTGCAACCTTCCACTGGAAAGTTGCAAAGACTGGTTACCGGTACCTATGGGTATACCTATGGGTACATAAAGTAACAGGTCCGCTATGACGGATGTCGTTTTCACGTGTGACATGCGATACACGTGGCGGGAGGGTATAGACCTTGGCGAATTTTCGCCTCGCTGCTCTGCGGTAATCAATCAATTGCTCTATTATAGGGCGATAAAGGGTTCTGATCAAATGCCGAAATTAACCATAGCCACTCTTGATTGATTGTTACGTGCTGGAGGTGAAAATTTCAGCCACCGTTGAAGATAATACCAATCTGAACCGAGAAAATGTTTCGGGAGAGACCGTGAGCGTAAAAGGATACTCTCGTGATCCTTTGTTAGGGGAAACCTGTCGTTTGACAACATGGGTATTCTTTTGAGTTTGTCTGCTCTCTTTTAGCTTCTCTTCGCTTTGCTACTGCCCCGAAATAAGGAATACATATATCCTGTAATGCAAGCGTCCAGGAATCTGCTTGTGGAGGTTTTCGTCTTATTTAGCTGGCTGCAGTTGGCAACTGGTGAGCCGCTGTAGTATGGACTGGTATAGAACCGGTGTATGTATGGACTGGAGGGTACGATTAGGATTTGGGTGTGTAATGCTCAGCGTGCAGAATTAGTTATCAAGTGCCGCTGATGCTACGTATAGTGCGCGCGTTTGCTTTGGGAGACATTTGCCGAATCCGCACCACTCTTGAACCGGATGAATTGTAACTGTGTAGTGGCATTGCGCAGGTACATACATACATAACCGCCGTGCAGAAGCCGCTGTGCAGTGCAGTGTGGATGTTGCATCGCAAATAAAAACTTCCCGTCAATTTGAAACGTGCGTCGTCGCCAGGATCGCTTGCGTGCAATGTCGTCGAGCCCATTCAGCGATCGTCTTCCGCGGATGCTACTACGTTGATGTCGAACCTGACGGCTGGGGCTTCAGGAGATCGCCGTCCGAGTGCCTGGCCGACTGCGGAACTGACGTAGTCGGTGTGTTTCGTATGTATGTCGTCTTGGCTCTGAATTCTACAAGAACTAGCCAGTCGTGGTGTGGTATTCAGCCGTGGTCGAAGACTCCTGTGTCTGCCCGGCTTCTTTTACACTAGCTCTAAAGATTCCCGACTCGGACTGTCATCTTCCATGCTTGGATGATGACGACTTCTATTGCGGAGGATACGATGGGATTATCTCGGTCTTTGAGGCCGACAACGCGACGTCAGCCGACACGACGACAGCTGACGACAGCCGTAGTGTGACGCTCGTGCGAGTGTGAGTCTACATGTGCAGTGTGCATGTGAGCAGAACTTCACAATCTCTGCGCAGATGAGCCGTCATCGGTCGGAACGTTGCCGACAACTTCCTCCGCAGGGGAGAATAGTGCCACCACATCAGCGACCAGCGGTAAGCAGACGACGACGACGACGACGACGACGACGACGACGACGACGACGACGACGACGACGACGACGACGACGACGACGACGACGACGACGACGACGACGACGACGACGACGACGACGACGACGACGACGACGACGACGACGACGACGACGACGACGACGACGACGACGACGACGACGACGACGACGACGACGACGACGACGACGACGACGACGACGACGACGACGACGACGACGACGACGACGACGACGACGACGACGACGACTTCAACCCTCAAGCTGCGTCGATCCATAGCTGTATTCTCAGGTGACACAACCCAGTGCCTCGATCAGTCAGTCCCATCGCGACCTCGGTTCTTCTGACTTGTCACGTACAAAGCTTGTCTGGCAACTGAATTCGGCACCAGAAACCTCTGCGTTGGAAACGAAGTCGCTACGGCCAAATCCAAGGGCCAGTATGTCGTCTGTGCCAATCACTGCTTTCGCAGCGAGCGGTGCCACGCCTTCGCCTTCTCCAAAGAAAGCTGCATCTTCTACGAGAAGGAAGAAATAGCCAGTTTTGAAAATATCGAAGCCGACGATGGCTTTGATCTTTATGTGAGGAATTTGATCGGTTGAGCTGGCTCGAGTATGAGAGAATGTGCAGACGGTTTGTGCAAGAAATGGCTCAGCGACTTGAGAACTGTCATTGGCCTAGTCGGTTCCTCCCTAAGCAGCTATCACGTGCCGTTGTTGCTGTCTAGTCCATTCTTCGTCAAATTTCAAAAATTGCACTTAACATAGCATCACAAAATGGGTATTACTTCAATTTTCGGCACTAAAACTACTCTGCCTTGCTCAGCGACGGTTGCAAAATGTCACCTGTATACCCTCCCCCCCCTCCCGAATGTCCGATGCCCCACTGTACGCAATGCATCACCCTCATGAGTTCAACAAACAAACAATCAACAATTCGCCGCTAAGGAAAGAGTCACTTGTCACAGAACAGCCCGGAGGATTTATGTTGCAGAAGGCAGCGGCCCATACTTCTTGTCAATCTGCTTGAGAAGCCCGTTCCAGAACAGGTGAGCTGAAGTGAACGCAGAGTTGTATGGTTAAGTGGCAGATCTGTATTGGTTAGTTCCACACGTCTACTTTGTCATGTCATAAGATACATACCGTTGTATACAGTAGTTCCCCAACTCACATACCCCTTTGGCTGCAGCCGTCGCGCACAAATGGTTCCGTATTCACACTGAGACACTGCAGCGGCCGGCCTTGGGTCAACTTTGGCCAATGCCCCTCTCTCAGCGTTGGCTTTCTGTAACAGTATCCACACCGTGTACCATCTCGATAATACCAGAGGACTCAATAAATTCTCCTAATTCAGCGTGAATTCAAAGAAAATAAATGTAAAGGAGTTAGGTACCTACCCAAACTTGGCGAAGTTCGCATAGAGGGTGGTGTAGATCTCAGCCATTCGCTCCTTCTCGAATTCGTAGATCTCGAAGTCTTTGTCGACCAGGGCCAAATTGGGCTCAAAGAGGTAAGGCTGGTCGGTGCTGTGCGTGGCCCCTGCAAGTTGGTGCCAACGTATAAAATGTATTGTAATACCTGTATGTGGCATCGGTTCCGCTTGTGACTTCAACGGCAAAGTTTCAGATTTGACAGTGTGCGAATGGATTTCTCAATTGCAGTTTACCCTGTTCAACCAAAACTATGATAAGACCGTTTCACTTTTAGTTGAGGATCCCTGCTCCCTCCAATAGAACAGCACCCAAGATACTTCCTATATCAGGGGATCTGATGCAAGCAAGCTAAGCGAGAGAGGCAGGCTTTAGATTATTTCTTCTTTTACAGACACGAGGTTCTCAAGCGACCTTTGACGAAGCTCTGGTAGAAGAGCTCGGTGTTGGGGCTGTAGTAGTCGAATTGGTAGAGCCAGACGTCCGCCCCTCCTCGCCTTCTCAGGTCGCTGTACAGCGTCAGGTCCTTCCCGAAGATTCCGTCGCTCATCAGCTGCAATCGTAGATTGACTCATGGAAGTTTTGAATCGTTTCGGAAAGGTACCGCGCTGTTCAGTGGTTAGAATGGTGGCCTGCACTGCGGAATTCGAACGCTGCGGTGCTGCGTTCGAATCCAGCCTAGACCACTGTTCTCTAAGTGTTACGATTAGTCGCACTGAAAAGGGCGTACAGATTTCCAGGCTTGCGAGTTTTTTTCAATCGGGGAGGGGGGGGGGGTTGAACAACGTCGACACTTCCAAGGCCCCCCACCAGAACTGACTTTCGACCGCAGACCATTTCGCAACTCTACAACTTTATAAGCATGTGCATTGTGCAGTGTATTCTGGTCTCGCCTCAACGTATTTCCTTGTGAGCTCGTAGCTGCCGTTGCGAAAGGGCGGTCCATAGGGCACGATTGAGACGTTGCCACTGCGCTGGTCCTGCACCAGATCCGAAGGACGCATGTAGCCTTCAGCGATGATCTGCGGATATATGGATGTCCCGTTGAGATCATTTTACCAAATAGGTGCAACACGCAGCTACAGCTGGCGGGTCTACGCCCTACGGTGACGGCAAAATTTAAAACATTACGTATTATTATTCCATAATCAAAATAAAAATTCCAAAATCCAAGGTCGGAATTCAATCTCAAATATGCACCAAGTCAAAATTCAATTGCTAGCAAGCTTCAGTCCATCGGCCGAATCTAAATCCAAAACGACCTGCTTGATTTCGGCAATCAGTTGCTCCACTCTTGGATCGTCGTTGGCTAGAGAGAACTGCCTGGCGACTATTGGCCAGGACTTCTCGATAAATGTGCCGCTGTCGACGGGTTTCTTGCGGTCGATTAGAATGCCTCCTGAGCTGGCGCTGGCCGCGTCGTCGTCGCCCAAGTATGGCGCAACTGGATAGAAGCGTTTGAGTTAGTGTGAGTTTGGGGAGTGAAAAGACACTCCTTTAGACGGGCCAGCCAACCCCTTTGGTACTTGGGGAAATACTTACCAGATTAACATAGAGTCTTATCGTCAATCGCACTGCTTTCACCTTTCCCTTCCGTCCTCCCTCTCCCCACCCCCTACTCCTACGCCCTCCCTCCCTCTCTGAGCACCGTAGTATGGCAATTTCCTCATACCGTAGAGGAGAGCCTCCAATGTGTCGTAGCCGACAACAATTGGAATGGTTTGTGTGGCGTTGGCCCAGAGTTCTTCCTTCGTTCCTGGCAGGAGGTTGTCGTCGCTGATCAAAGCGAAACCGGCGCCGTCGCCGTAGTACGAGAATCCGTCTTTCTGCAAGAGAATTAATCCAATTGAGGCTTGTTCAACGGAGCGGTATGCATTGGAGGATGTGTCTGCCCTTTGCTGTGCTAATATTTCAGGTACTACAGCTGCTCTATTAGCTGGAACCCTAGGATGCAAGCTCAGTACTTTCATACTTTGAATTAGCACTGTCTGTAATCGGCCATTTCAAACACCGTGAGCTGGCCGAGAAGTTTATTGAACACGCCTAATCGGCAATGGTGCGAACCAGCAAAACACACACTTGCGCAGAAAACACCCCAAAGTGGCGTCACCCACAAAGTATCCCGCCCTTAGTTCGTCCCAACTCTTGCCACGCAGACAGGCTACGGCGGCCGAGCCGTTCTTTGGGCAGTGGACGCTGTCAGCCAGCTTGGCCAAGGTGTAGGGACCCAGGATTTGGCCCGGAAACAGCGGCAGACTGCCGCTGATCACCCAGGCGCCGTGGAATAGTCCTGCAGGCAGACGAGTGCTATTGACACCTTCTACACTGTAGTCCTAAGCAGACGCTGCTCTTCTGTCTGTGAAGACTGCGACCGCGCCCGACCAGGAGTCGTTTCGACTCTCTCGAGATGCCCCACCCCGTTTCCGAACGTCCTTCACTCCTGCAGCTTCAGAGTTCTTCATTCTTTTCACTACAAGGTCCCCCTTACATCAACGTCCTGTACCATAACTCCAATCCCTCCCCCCCCCCCGCCACAAAAGTAGACCATTGGGCTGCCCAACCTTGCGCCTTGGGGCTGACGGAGAGGAAGGCAGTGAGAGCGGAGCCTGCACTCTGCCCCGAGAGAGTCACTTTGTTTGGATCGCCGCCGAAAACGGCCACATTCTTCTTGATCCACTCGAGAGCCGCTATGACGTCGTACATTGCCTGGTTGCCCGGAGCTTCATCCGTTCCAGAGGACAGGAAGCCTGAACGCATTAGAGCCGTCTGGCCTGTTTTCTCATGCGATTCGTCGTTTGTTTCGTTTCGTTTGTCATTCGTTCAATTACAGCTTCAAATTCAACCTCAAATTACGGACGCACGTCCGCCGAGCTCGTGAAAAGGCACAAGACGTTAATGGCGTTTCCTTCGTGACGCGAAGTTTGTTTCAAAGCGCCAAATTAAGCTTTGCTGGGCCTGGATTGGCAGAACGTGCGCTCTTCCGGTTTGGGACAAAACTACACGCATCCAAAGCCTTGGCTTCAGGTACTCACATGCTAGTGTAAACGACGATCTAACTAGAACGGAAAGACACCCACCGAACATGTGAAGTCTATAGTTGATGTTGATGAATACAACTCCTTTAGAAACGATCCGATTGACGATTGTATCTGGATCGTATGTATTTGCAGAACCGAAGGTGTTAGATCCGCCGTGGATGAAAACCAGAATTGGGTATCCATTTGACGGTTTGTTCTGAAAGCAACGCCCCTTTAGTCACTTCACACGGTGTGACGAATTACAGTACACAATTACAGAATTTCATTCAGTTTGTCCTTAATTGTGCTCTGCTGTACTGTTCTGACTTCTGTGTTGACTTCTGTTCTGCCTTTGGTTACTGTTTAGTGGTTTTGAAGTTGGCTTGCGAAACGTGTTATGATCGCTGCCGAAACATTGCTTCAAATCTGGACACAAGTCACAACTCAAAGCAAGCTGGTTTGAAGTTGTTTTATTAATACAGAGTGGTTGTGAGGGTTCTAAAGTGGAAGAGTAAAAGAGTGGGTATTTTTGTAAAGTATTTTGAAGGCTTTCCGATATAATGTGCGCCCACCCGGTGTCCACTATGCGCTACATCTGACGCACTCCTTTCTGAGCGGTTGTCGCAAGGCAACATTGGGATCGCCCGGGATAAATTTACATATAGCAACACAAAATAGTTCGTAAGTCAAGGGTTTTATCACACATTAGGTAGGTATGAATAGAATTTATCAGAATCTATACGTTGGAATGCCATGGTCGACACCTTTCCCTCTGCGGGCGCGTAGAGGTTGAAAACGAGACAGTCTTCACTCTGGTGCTCCTCAGGAGGGTGAATGGGCGGCAAGGCGGGACTTAGACAAGCCTTGGCGAACCTGGTAGCATCCCGCGTGCCTTGCCAGGAGAGCGGTGGCTCAGGTTTCTGCAAGGATTTGGTTGACGCCAGAAAGAATGCGTGTTACAACTCACCATGAACTAATGCACCTAATAAATAAATACTTAGAGAACATTCATTAACTAATAAATGCCGGCTTAATTCTTATTGCGATTTAAATGTAAACATGGTTAATTGAGGAATTGATTAGCTACCAGAATATGGGTATAATAAATAAATGAATAGAAAAATTGGTACAAGTTCAAGTGTATATTTTGATTAGGGGTATTCAAACCGAACATTCAATGTTCCAAACCCTGAATCTCAGGTTGCCAACAGGCGGCGCCGCGTAAGGAATGCCTAGAAACACGTCGGCAGAAGTCACTTCTGGCTCGAAGGCACCATGTGAATTCGCCTTGACTGGCACATGGACGCCTGACAGAGAGCCCTGAATAAAATGCCCTAAGGCAGTGCATCACACTTTAGACTGACAGTTTGTATGTGTAGCTGCTGTTGTTTAAAACAAAGGAAGACGAGAGAAGAGGGCAAGAAGCAAACAGTGCCCATGCGTATGTGCACCCCCCCCCCCCCTCCCCTTCCAATAACTGGCAGAGACTTACTATAGTTCTGCATTAAGTGCCAAATTGTCACCAAAGGACAACGCCGGATCAAATTCCCATCACCTTGTATTTAAAGGCAGTCAGGAATTTCCATAGTCTGACATACAAACACATAAAGCCCTTGGCTTGGACTCACCTGTCCCGGTATGGTTTTGACTATGGGGCTGCCTCCGTCGATGCCTTCCTTATACTTGTACTCCTTCCCTGACTCCCCGTAATAGAACATTCCATAGAAAACAGCCGCCCCAACCAGGACTACAACGAGTAATATTGCGGAGGGAATGCCGCACAGCAGGGCGGATTTCACCTTACTTCCCATTGCTTGAGGGTAAACGGAAGGTGCGTTCTGAATTGTAGTTATGAGAGTAGAGTGCGCGGCCATAGAGTTCCGACTATACATAGGCTGTCGCTAAGCGACTGCACTGTCCAGCTGAGCAAACGAGCAAGTATCGTAACTCTCGAATATTGTCGCGTAAAGGTGAGTCAGCTAGACGTCTCTTCACGGATCTTATTTGGAACGTATTGTCAAAATGAATCACGCTGAGTTCACCGCAGCACTTATCAGGGAATTACTCACTCCGCGATAAACCGACTAAGACACTTTTCGAAGTGCTAAAGCAAGATATTCAGGAGTGGAATGTGTGCGAATTTCAAGCAGATTGGTAGCTCCATTCGCAAGTTCTGGGCTCTGAACCACAGATCCAACAATTGTTCAGTAGTTCACAATGTCGATTTGGACAAATTAATTTATTATGCCAAGTGCAAAGTGCTCTAGAGGAGGCACACAGCATTCGTTGGTTGCGTTGATCTATCTGTATGTTGACCAACCTTTAGGGTTTGCGCATGCGAGCGGAGCAAATTCTCACAAACTCTTAAGGCAACTGGCGTGAGACTTTGCACCGAACTCTAGAAGTCAGGATGCCTTATATGTACCTGATGCGTAGTAATCGTCTCATGAGCTTACTGAGATAATGAAATACATATTTGCTGACTAGCAGCTTAGGGTTCAACGTGACTCACCCTGCACTTGGTGTAGCGTCTGCAGCACACTCTTATGGCAGGCGCTGACAGAGAATGACGACAATTTGCAGTCTTTTCTTGTCTCTTCTATGCGCTGAAACGACAATGGCCCGCGCGTCCGCAATGAATGACTACGCCTGCGGAGAGTGCAAGCGCCTTCTAAATCCTATGGGCTGAGCAAACAAAGGTGGAGTGCACATTTGCCATCTCGGTGGAGTGCGAATTTGTGCCATAAGCGGGCCTGTGACGAGACAAATCATCGCTTGTATCGTTGCTTAAGGCCTTGGGAAAACAAACAGATATGGGTGGGTCGTTCGATAGAGGCTGAGCTTGGTGCAGTTGTTCAAAGGGGAGCGCACCGGACTGTGGTTCACTGTGGCTGTGTAGTCTACGTAACTAGAGCCTTTAGCCCGTAGGAGAATCTTTATGGTCAATAGCATATGGGTAATCTGCAGAGCATGAAGGCGATAACGCAGTCATCAAATTCAGTGCAATGCAGGACACTACAGTTAGATCTCAAGTCGTTAGACCCTGTGCCATTGTCAGTGCCTATGTTTAGGATCTCGCCAGCTCCCGTGCCTGTAAATACACAATAGATGCTTGGGTTTAGCCCGTAGACAATTGGGTTTAGCCCATCGGACATTTCAGATAGATCTCACGCCATTCGACCCTGTGCCCCTGCCAGTGCCTGCGTTTAGGATTGCGCCAGCTCATGTGCCTGTGAATACACAGTAGACTCTTGGGTTTAGCCCATAGACATTTGGGTTCAGCCAATAGGGCATTTCAGACAGATCTCAAGCCATTTGGCACTGTGCCCCCTGCCAGTGCCTACATTTACACTCGCACCAGCTGCTGTGCCTCTAAATACACAATAGATACTTGGATTTAGCCTGTAGACATTTGGGGTTAGCCCGTAGGAGATTTCAGATAGATCTAAAGACATTCGACATTGATCCAAAGCAGTTTGATGTTGTGCCCCTGCCAGTGCATACAGTGCCTGCGAATACACTTTGGAGTCTCACAACGACAACTCTGTCGTAAGTGGTGACACTGTATAGCGCCTTTGGCGCGAAATCAAACGTCAATCTCAGCGTGTGGTGCCTTCTGTGCCCATAATGTACTGGCGCAGCCGATATTTGCGAAATATTGTGGAATTCAGTCATCGGTCAAAGTTCTAAAAGTAAAGATGCAAAACTACAGGCTATGACGGTCAGTTTAAGCTATAGATCATCGCAAACCGACAACTGTGTCTAGAGATATGGCGTTTGCAGACAGACAAACACACGGACACACCTAGGCGCCTTAGTATATAGGACTAGAGCCTTTAGCCCGTAGGAGAATCTCTATGGTCAATAGCCCATGGAAAATCAGCAGTGCATGAAGGAGATAACATAATCATCGAATTCAGCGCACCACAGGGCATAACACTTAGATCTCAAGTCATTTGGCACTGTGCCCTGCCAGTCTCCTGCATGTAGGATCACACCAGCTCTCATGCCTGTAAATACACAATAGACACTTGGGTTCAGCCCATAGACAATGGGGCTTAACCCATGAACATTTTAGATAACTCTCAAGTCATTCGACCCTGTGTCCCTGCCAGTGCCTACATTTAGGTTTGCACCAGCTCTCATAAGTCTGATGACCATTCGATCGTTCGCTCGCGGCTGATGGCAACTGTTCTGTGCGGTTGACCGCTTGCCGCTGACGTTCTCAAGCACATTTGAATGAGACGGATCGCTCACCACCGCTGCTCGCAAGTCTGATGACCATTCGATCGTTCGTTCGCGGCTGATGGCAACTGTTCTGTGCGGTTGGCCGCTTGCTGCTGACGTTCTCAAGCACATTTGAATGAGACGGATCGCTCACCACCGCTGCTCGCAAGTCTGATGACCATTCGATCGTTCGTTCACGGCTGATGGCAACTGTTCTGTGCGGTTGGCCGCTCGCCGCTGACGTTCTCAAGCACATTTGAATGAGACGGATCGCTCACCACCGC
>JASAMZ010007021.1:0-17250 GCA_030248115.1 Linhomoeus sp. GSCO2_2 | reverse complement strand
TGGAGAGAGATTCAAACCAATTTTTGTGTAAAAGGCTCATCTAGCGCCTCCAAATCCTACAGTAGTACAGTATCGCGCGAAAGGCTGTTCGAGGGGGTTCACACACAGTTACGAACCGTCCGTCTACCGTACTCCTTCGCGAACTTGAGAATCGAAATCCTATACTACCGAAGTCGAATCCTACTGGAGCACAGTTTCATGGGCACAACTGCTCGAGGGATGTTTGTTTAGCACACCCTTCACTGACCTGAGAATAGAACTGCTGGAGGAAGGGGCGCTTCTCGGCCGGCGTGACGCTGGTCAGCAGGGGTTCGAGCGCCACCAGCTGCACTCCGAGGTAGACGAGCGACTCCACGGCCATTATGCGCTCCGGCAGTCCGAACAGCTCCTCCGGCTGCTCCAGGCTCACGGCGGCCGACAGTTGACTCAGGGCCACACGCAGTGGGGCGTCGCCACTGGCAACGGAAGCGACGCCTGCCGTCGGCGCTGGCGTCAATAGTGCCGCCTCGATCCTTCTCAGGGCGGCTACGAGTTTGGGAGAGAAGACGGCCACGCCGAAGTTGACGTCCATGTCGGCGGCGAACAGGCGCAGCACCTGTGAGACGCGCGCACGCACAAGTCACTTGCTGGCTTCCATCAAGTAGGGACGCAAGGACGCACCGAGAACAGGTAGTAATCGAAGAGCTGCGACAGGTAGACGACGGCGTCGTAGGCGACGGCCGGAAGCAGAGAGCCAATGTGGATGTAGCGACCTGTGAAGGAAGCACAAGGATTGCGCGGCCCAGAGCAGAGCAGCGGCAACGGCGCTCACCAAAGAGACGCAGAAGATTCAAGGCCGTGTTGCAGAGATATGGGGGCAGATCTCCAACGGGCGGGTACTCGATCACGGACGCAGTGGTTTTTTGCGACCTGAAGAACAAGCTCACATCAGCAGCGGGACAATTAGATCGGCTCTACCAGTCTCCTCTGTCGAACGTGCCTAGGTGAGATGTCGGCCGCAGCCTTGTGACTATCTTGAGTTTCCTCGTCCTCCTCAGGCTCGTAGTCGTCGCTCGAGTCCACCTCGCCGTTCTGAATCAAGCGCATACAACATATCTGCCAGTCAAAGAAGCAGCAAGTGAATGTAACACCTGCTGAGCGACTTGGCACCACCGGGAGCTGGAGTCTTCGGCCGTGGAACTGGCGGGAGACTCGACGAAGGGGTTGCCGTCGGCCGCGCGTATCAGCTGCCAGGGTGCGGACTCGGAAGAAGGCGCCTCCGCAGCGACGGCGGCGAAGCGCCCCTCTTTCAGGCCGCACTCGGCCAGGAAGCGGAACTCCTGAGAAAGAGGAGTAGGGAGTTGGGTAGTTGGAAGGCTAGTGAGCGTGTTGACGTACATATGGGATGGGCTCTGATAGAATAGAGTGATAGACTATTGATTTGTGAGAGTTCTCTGAGTGGCGCTCACTTGCGTGGACTTACACTGAAAGAGCGGTGCGCAATTCGAGCGCACGTACCCTGGACGGAGATTACTGACCCTCCCACTCTTCCTTTGGCCTCCAACAATAATGCCACAAAACAAAGCAAACCTGCAAGTGGGCCGCCGGCGAGAAGGCGCTGGGGACGGGACACAGAGTCCATGATTCGGTCTCCAGGAAGGCGTGCAGCTCCTCCAGCCGACTCCTGTGCAGCTGTTTCAGATAGGCGGCGCTCTGCGACGAGATCAGCTCCAGCAATCGCCGACGGTCCTGCGCCTCCGCCCGGAAGTGCCGTCGGCCCACGTGGTTCAGACTGCGATAAGGTATAGACGCATGAGATACCAGTGACAGAGACAGCAGTGACAAGTGGAAGGAGCGAGAAACTGAGGAGTGGCAAACTCTTTGCCGTCCTCTCGCTAGTGAGCGCTTAGCCATGTAGCAAAATGTCGTGCTATTTCAAGCTTGAAGGCAAAGTTACCATTCGAAGCGCTCAGGCAAAGGTGTTCACCACTCAAAGCGTCCCAGGCAATGATTATTCTATTAGCCCACCGATTGAAGAAGGCGACGAGTGCGAGGAAGGCGTCGAACTTGAGCAGGCGGCAGTCGGCCCTCTCGAAGAGGGCGCACAGCTCGTCCACCACCCGACTCCACAGCTGGGGGAACATCTCTTGCAGAGACTCCGCTACGTTAGCCGAGGAAGAGGGGGTGGATGCGTCTGAAATACACAGTGATTTAGACCAATTTGACCCAGTATCAAACACGAAGACAAAGCGGGCCCAACCGCCGAGCTGAAGCGCCGAGGTCTCTTCGTGGTAGGACCAGATGGAGTGGACGTTCTGGAAGACGCGCCACAGGCGCTCGGCTAGCACCTCCACGAATTGGGACAGTTTGTCGGGCCCCACTCTCTGCAAGAACACTACCTACGGTAGATTTTATGTAGGGAGTGGAGGGTGGGGGGAATGAGTAATCCTCTCACTGAGATGTCAGCCACGACTTCGGTGTCTCCACTTTCGTCGTCTCCTATATTAGTTCGCGTCGCGCAATCGGAGATGCTGGACAGTATGGCGGCGCGAACGGCGTCCGCGCCCTCGGCCAGCAGACGCTCCGCTATGGGCTGGAAGCGCACGCAAAGCTATGTATGCTACCGTACACTCGGTCGCCTCACAAGTACAGCCCTACACCCAGCACATAGCAAAGTAGTGCTTCCAGCTTTGAAGTGCGCCATTGAATCGGCTAACCTTCGTGGAGAGCAAGTCGAAGGCGAGGTGTAGGGGCCTGTAGCAGCGGTCGACGACCTCGTCGCTCGTAGAGAGAAGCACGGCCGTCAGGGCGCCGTTCAGCTGCGTCTCGATGCCGTCGATGGTCCCCGACAGCTTCTTGACCAGCTCACTGATGAATGCCGCCACCATATAACGCTGGTGTCAATCATTTATGGCAAAACTACCGTATTCATTCCTACTACCCGACGCAGGAGAACTGCTCGTAGAAGAGGGCGGCGCCGCGGCACTCCTGGCAGAGAAGGATGGCCTCGGCGAAGCTGTTCTCCTCAGTGAGCTCCTGGAGGCGGTAGTCGGTGCGCTGCAGGGTGCGTATGTGCTCCAGGGTGGAGGCCAGACGCGTCAGGAACAATCGCCGCCGGTGGTTCGACAGCAGCCGAAGGCCGCTCTCGCTCAGCAGTCGCTTGGAGTCGTTCAGCTGCCTGCGAAGAGGGAATTCGGTGGTAGAGAGAAGCGACCGACAGAGCGCCAGCAAGCGACCTTTTGGCACGGGCGCCGCAGCCGACGGCCGAGTTCAACTCTTCCAACAAAGAAGCCACTTTTCCAAGCTCGGTGGCATAGGAGGGGTGGTTCTCGAGAATCTTGTCAGAGATCCTTCGGGACACCTGGACGCAAGTGGGTGGTAGCTGAGAAGCTCTACCTAAGTGTGGCGAGTCTCTTAGTGATCACTGACCACCGAAAGCTGCTCCTTCATCAGCTGCTTGGTGCGACGGATCTCGTTCAGGTCGAACTCGGCCGCGTCCTCCACCTTCTGCAGCGACAAATGGTGAACAAAGGCGCTAGTTGAATATCCAAGTAGCACGTATGTATAACTACTGCGTAGTATCCGAAGCACGCATGTGTCTGAGTGACGCATGTACAGTACCTGGAGCTCGTGCAATCCCGGCCTGAAGTCGTCGACGCTGGAGTCCTTGTGATAGCAGGCGTCGATGGAAGCGAGAACGTCCTCAGCCCTCTGGGGATTCCTCGTGGCGGCACTTCGCAGGCGCTGCTGCTCGCCCTGTCAACAGGTGGGTGCTCCGCCTACTAGGCAGCTGAGCAATACCGTAACCCTTAGCTAGCAGACAGACTGGATAGCTGAGAATGTCCGCTGCATAGGTGGAGCGAGCGATCACGTCTCCCGGCGCCTGCTCTGGCGACACGGCCGCCTGGAAGGATATCCACAGTGAACGTTGCAATTGGGGTTGTTTAGCGGGAAACGCAAATGCAACCTTTGCTTACCAAACTGCTTCCAGAAGACGAATGCACTGCCGTCGTGATTCGCTGCTGGACGTTCTCCTTCAGCCGCCTCACCGTCCAGCCCAGATCCATGATTCCTTCGGCCAAGTTTCCTTGGGTGAATCAATCCCGCAACATCAATTCACAGAAGATCTGTGCGTGACTACCTCCACTTTGGTGTATTCTGGAAAGGGTAGATAAACGCTGGCGCTGGCACTGACACCGGCCGTAGGGCAATAAACGCTGGCACTGGCACTGGCACACATCTTGCTTCAAGATTCACAACTGCATTTGAATATGTGCTTGTCCATTTGGAATTGACTGAGTAGGTATGTAACTTGCGTAGGTTGGATTCCATCGTAGTCCTGCATAAATCTCCATCATTACACAACGCATACATTTTGAAATTCGGCAAAGAGTGTATGTAACTGTGGTGTTAGAAGTGTCGAAGAAATTAACCAAGAAGAAGCAAGGACCAAAGGCGCAGAGAAGACGCCGTCGTCGTCGTCACCAGTATCCGTCGTCGGCGTGGCACTGCGCGAGCAGATCGACCAGGCCAAGAGTTGCCCCTCCGACCAGAGGACAGTCAACCGATCATGGACGAGCTCCGACCGGAAGAAGGAACGGGCGAACAGGCGACGCGCTGCTACGCCAGCCGACTGCCGCAGGAGGACGCCGACTGGAACCCCAGAAGAAGGCTACAACGGAAGAGACGAGCAGATCTGCGGATGCGCCACTTCTCCAGCAGAGTGGCCGACACTGCGTCATCTTCGTCCAAGAACGAAAGCCGAGATGGAAACGGAAGTCGTCGGCCGCGACTGCGACCTGGCGTGGAGCCAACGGTGCTTCAGCATCAGCACCATTGCCGCCCTGCGGAAGAAGCGAGTTGACGGCGACTGCCGCGGACGCTGACCGCTGGACGACGCTGACCTATTCTTCCGGCGACATTGGCGTTTAGAAATATTCTCCGTAGCCTTGACATTTTCTCATACATGCCGCGTTTTCGTTCAGAAACCGCTACTGCCGAAAGCGGCGTCTGAAAACGTCCAAAGAGGACGAAAGGAAAGAAGGACGAGAATGCGCTCTCCAACCGGCCCACTGTCTGCCCCGAGAAAAGGACGGCAATCGTTGAAGACTTGCAGCTTGGCTTCGCCAGTGGACGCCCAGTCACTATCGTCTGCTTTGCAAGTGGAGAAGCGGTCCCCACCACGTCGAGCGGCCGGCCAGACAGTCGTCAGGACGGACTGCCAGTGCAGGGCGAAGAAAGAAGAACTCGTCGTCGGCGGCCACGCCCAGTGACCGTCGTCTCCTCCGTGCAGAAGCGATGAAAACGAAGATGCTCCGTCTGTGGCCCGACGAGCGCAGAAGTGCAGCTGTCGGCGGCACACCGCTGACACTGTGATTTGTACAGTAATGAAGGCGAAGAGGAGAGACACAAGATGTTGGAACAAGAAAGAAACGAACAAGAAGAGAAGAAGCAGAAGAATCGTCAAGAAGAAGCAGCATCGGCCGGAACCTCCATGATGATTTGTCACAGTGATCGATTGCTCCTGTACCATAGTGTGTAAGAGATATTCAGAGTGAAGTATAGGTAGGTTTTCCATTGGTAGAATTTCTTTGCAGGTTCGCCAGGAAGAGAAGTGGCGCTGACGAAGACGCTCCAGCTGTCGGTGGCACATCCCATTGCGATGTTATGATTCGTATGTAGGACGAGACAGAAGCTGCTGGACGAAGAAAGAAGGGGAAGACGAAGAATCAGCCTGTAGGACTGCAATGGCGGCACTCCCAAGATTGTGATTTGTCACAGCGATTGATTGCCCCTGTACAATGGTGTGTAGAGATTCCGAGTGAAGCGTATGTAGGTTTCAATGGGTAGAATTTCTCTGCAGGCTCGCCATGAAGAGAAGCGGCCCAGACGAAGACCCCGCTGCAGCTGTTGTCCGGGCACTTCCCGATGTGGTGTTATGATTTGTATGTACTGTGTGTAAATCGTACAGTGATAGAGAAGACTGTTGTTGGGCGAAGAAAGAAGGAAAAGTCGAAGAATTAGCCCGCAGGACTGCACTGGCGAGCGACACTCCTGAGATTGTGATTTGGCACAGTGATTGATTGTTCCTATACCATGGTATGTAGAGATATTCATAGTAAAGCGTGCAGTATGTAGGTTTTGAATGGGTAGCTTTCCTTTGCAGGTACGCCAGGAAGAGAAGCGGCCAAGACGAAGACCACGCTGCAGCTGTCGGTGGCACATCCCATTGTGCTGCTATGATTCGTATGTATGTAACTCGTACAGTGACAGAGAGAGAAGACCTGAATGGGGGGGGGGGGGGGGCGATGTGGCAGTGTCCCCCGCGGGCTCGCCAGTGGCACATCCCATTTCGATACTGTGATTCTTTATATAGGTAGCTCGGACAACGGTAGAGAAGACGACGAGAGACTGAAGCTGTTTCACGAAGAAAAGAAGAATCAGTCAGCAGGACTGCAGCGGCGCGGTGACGCTCCTGAGAGTGTGTTGTCAGAGCGATTGACAGCACCTGTACCATGGTGGCTAGATGTAATGTATACAGAGTAGAGTCGCGGTTTCATTAGGTAGCTTTCCATTCCACGGTCTAATGACATGGGGGACATATGGGCGAAGTTGCGAACTTTGAAATAAGACGCGTGTCAGTGCCAGTCGTTATCGCCCAACTTTCGGTGCCAATGCCAGTGTTTATCCACTCACGAGTACAGTTCTCAGCAGTCCGAAACTACAACGGAACGATTTCTGTTAGTACAGTACCGTCTCGGTGCGTTATTTCCAGAATTCGGTCGTATTGTCCACGTCAGTACGACTCTAGACAATACATCCGAGGTTTGACACTTAGGTAGAGGGTTTTCATTCATTTGAAAGACTGCGCGTGGGAAAAGAACGGGAATCGGTGTCGTCAAAATGAACTATTATAGCAGTTCAATCGGCAGCGCCGTATTTGTTCTATGGACATTTGTCGTCGGCCTGTCAGATGCTTTCTTCATCAATATCGACGCAAACGAGGAGCAGTGCTTCTTTGACAAAGTTGGACTTGATTTTGCCTGGTTTCCCTGTTTCTTTGAGTGATTCTTCACTGACAGAGCGCTTCTCTAGGTGACAGTGGGTACGAAAATGGGCTTGATGTTCGAGGTCGCGGAGGGCGGTTTTCTCGACATCGACGTCAAGGTCTGTTCTCGGTTGATGAAGTCGTAAACCTGTAGATTCGGTGCTCTCCCATACACCCCACCATCCAACGTTCCAGATCGTGGGCCCAGACGGCAAGGAGGTGTACCGTGGGGAGCGCGAGTCCTCGGGCAAGTACACGTTCGCGGCGCACGCCGACGGCGTCTACACCTACTGCTTCAGCAACCAGATGTCCACGATGACGCCCAAGGTGCTCGTCTTCCGCATGGACGTCGGCGCCACGCCCTCCAGCTCCTCGCCTTCCCCCGGAGATCTCGAGGCCGAGCAGGGTAAGGTAGTTTGGTGTTAAGTGGAGTACTGAGTGGAGACGGAATTTTGAATGGGAATATCTGCTGCAGTAGTGCCGTAGGATACTAGAGCCCTCGACCTCTGCCACTGTACACCCTTCTCTCGCGTGTACGGTACTTCCATCGCCGTCTGTCGACCACAACACTGCAAACGTGTTTCTTATTCTCCATTGCAGCGGACCAGAACAAGCTGCAGGACATGGTGAGGGAGCTGTCGACGGCCCTGACCTCGGTCAAGCACGAGCAGGAGTACATGGAAGTCAGGGAACGAGTGCACCGCTCAAGTGAGCTATACTTAGAGTCGCTTGATTGTTGGCTTGGTTGCTTATCGTTTGTAAAATAGGTAGGGGTACCCTTAGGCTTTGCGAATGAGACCAAAGCAACCGTTGGCCACCCTGTCTACAACAATAATCATTGCCCGTTGCAGTCAACGAGAGCACCAACTCTCGCGTGGTCATGTGGGCGGTGTTCGAGGCGCTCGTTCTCGTGGCCATGACCGTCGGTCAGATCTACTATCTCAAGCGATTCTTCGAGGTCAGGAGGGTCATCTGAGACAATGGATGCGCTTAGCTACCTGCGCTCTTTGGGACGCTCTTCTGCCTTCTCGTGTTACTGTATTTATGCGTAGTTGTAGTAGGAAGGGTTACACGACGTATACATGCGTTTTGTTGTTTGTCTTGGGGTTTGTTTCCGTTTCGCCGTTGCAGCGACGTTTTTGCGCCGTTGATTGCTCGTTTATCGCACACGAGTCGTTGGGAGAAGCAAGGAAGCGTGAGAGCGACCAGTTACGCGCTCTCGGCTACGACGACGGAACAAAATCCGGAAACGACACGCAATAATAAACGGGGCTAGCAACTTGCGGACTAGTGAACGGAACAATTCGGGCCGATAGGAGACTGTTAGAGGGCAACAACCGATCACCCATAGTCTGAACGCGCGAGAGAAAGAACGACGACGACAATCGATGGCACAGCAACGTTCTACGACGAGCGAATTGCCAGCAAGCAGAAGCGAACAAACGATTGGAGTGTGCACAGATATCAGGGCAGAAAGGAAAGCTTGTCGCCTCGAGTCGACCACCGATCGAGCGAATGAGTGAGTGCGCAAGTGACCTAAGCGCGTGTGTGTGTGGAAGCAAGCGAGCGGGCGAGAATCGATGCTCAGGCATGTATGTACTTCAAAGTGCGCGCAGCCGTCAGTAGTCGTCGCCCCACTCGGTCTTGTCGACGCCGTCCATCCCGTCCTGCTCCAGGACGCCGTCGTTGGGAAGCGCCGCATCTATCGTGGCAGCCAACGAGCCGGCCAACTGAAGGGAAGCGACGTCCTACAGTACTCCAGGGATACGGTAGTGAGACTTCTGCAACAGGCGCACCTGTTCCTTCCCGGCGGCCGGCTCCTGCGAGCTCTCGTCGCGTTTTGCAGTAGATTGCGCCGATTGCTTTGGTGCGCTCCTGGGGGTTTGTTCCTCTGGGATGGGCGCAGCAGCGGCCTTCTTGGGGACGCCGGCCGGCGCCGGCGTCATGAGTGGAAGGCCGTCGGGTCTGAGCGATCGGAAGGCGGGACGACCACTGGCGCCCTCCAGCCAGTCGGCGGCCGTCATCGTCGCTTCCCAGGTGACCAGAGCGTCCGGGAAGAGGTCCGCTTGGAACTGGCCCTTCTGAAAAGGAACCACCCTACATAGTAGGGTTGCTACCACGGGAATTTCGAGGACAGTAAACACGACACTTATGTACCCTACTGCACTGCTGGTATTGATCATATACGTGGCACTGGTCTATTGTACGCATTTATCCCGTACTAGTACTACTACTACTATATGTAGTAAGTACAGTAACGCTATGTTAACGACATTCCGCGCACGGAACGTGTATTTAAGTATGGCATTAATGGCACATTTTGTGTGATTAAGTGACCCCAAGAAGAACTGAATCAACTGCAGACCAATGACCCCCTCCCCCCCCCCTCCATGCGGTTGAAAGAGTACGGTAAATAGCCGAGCGAGCGCGCAACGACCTTGATCCTGGGCACGCGGAAGGAGAGCATCTCCACTGCGCCGTCGCAGAGGCGGTAGCCCCTCTGGAACTCGACGGCGGCGACGTCGCACTTGTTCTTCTGCTGGAAACTGAGCGCTTGATGGCTCTTAGAGGCTCGGTAGGGGGCCAGCTCCAGGAGCCAGGGCTGCTCGGGACACACCTCAAACATCTGGATGGTCCGGTCGCCCTGAGAAGAGCACAAAACAGTACACCGAGCACAGCGCGACAAAAGAGCGCTTTTCGCCAATCTCGCACCTTTCCCGTGAGACTGAGCACGCTGGAGTCGTAATCGTAGTGGGGGACGAGCACCTGGGGTGTGGTGTCGACCGGCTTCGTGTGCGCGTGCTCCAGCGTCTCCGCCCAGTAGAGACTGACCTGCCGGGTCGACGACCTGAATGAAAAGCGCATAACCATCGGATGTTTCAGCCAAAGAGGCGAAGCAGCCGCCCACTTGCTGAAGTGGACGAGAACGACGAGTCTGTCGTCGCAGGCGAACAGCACCCGGGCGCCCGTCGTCTTCTCCAGCACGGCAGCGCTCTGAAAGAACAGAGGCGGCAATTCGCTCTCATTGCATCTAAGACAACATGCCCCACCCCTTACTATAATTGGAACCGTCGACTCGCGAGGGTGATACACTCGGAGGTGGCCGTCGCGAGCCACCGTCGCCAGGGAAGTGCCGGCGGCATTCCAAGCCATGGAAAGCAACTGCAAGGAAGCGACGCGCTCGATTAGAGGGCAACAAGGTTGGTGATATGGAAGTTATACCGATTTCTCCTGAGGCGGCAGCTCAATGCGAGCGGCCGAAGCGGAGGTTATATCCAGAATTTGAACTAGACCATCGTTGAGAGCGACGGCGACCAGCCCATTCGCCAAGGGGTGCCATCGCACCATCGCAACTCGGTCACCGGAGACACCCACTAGAATTGACCACAAAATACTTCGTTGCCATGTATGTCAGTCACCTGTTGTACACTGCATATATACAGTTGAAGATGTACACAGCCTTAGATCGTCGTAACAAAACTTCAGTGACACATAGGCTCATGCTTCAGTCGGTGAGAAGGTAGCACTATTCTCCACTCGGTGTTCCGTCGAGAAGAGACGACGGCGCGAGTCATCAGAGTCGGCGGCGAAGAATGAGCGTGGCGCATGAGGAGAGGGAGATAGATCCGATCACCGCTGCCCGCACAGCACAGAGCACGATCACGTTCGGCCGCGTCTTCACTGCGGCTTGCTGCTGTTTCTGCCGTGATCCTCGACGTTTGCTGGCTCGTCCTCGACTGCGGCGCCCTATTGGTTCTTCGGCGGCCGATTCGGGTCGCCCTTGGCTTCAGGCTCGAGAGGCTGGTCCTTCTCGTCCACAGCTTCCGAGCCGGCAGGGTCGTCCTTCAGGTCGGCCACTGCAGGGGTCGCATCTCCTGACGCAGGCCGACCGCTCTCGCCGAGGATGCCGCCAACTGCTTCCGAGTCGGCAGCCGCTTGCGTCGTTCTCGTCACTGGACCACCTCTAGCTGGCGGCGCCGCTGCTTTCGGCTTCTCCTCCTCCTTCGCGTCCGGCCCCTGCCGGCGCTGCTGCAAGTGCAGCGGCTGCGGGGGGCGGAACGCGGCGCTTTACCGGTGACCGTCTTGGCGTTCTTCTGCCCCATTCTGGCCGAATTGCTCGTTTGGCTTGCTTTCTTCTTTCTTCACTGGCGTACTTCACTAGTTTATTAGTTAGACAGATCGAACTACCGAGTAGAGACATTCGCAATGGCTAAAAGAGCGCGCTGCTAAATGAGCGTTCGCGGGAATTCCACGCTCGAATCGGACGTGGTATTTCTACAGTCGTTGCAAACTACCGTAACTCAAAGGAAGTACCTACATACCCTGTATCTTGGCGGTTGGCTCCACCGAGAAATCTTCCACTCCGCTGTCGGGAACGTCCCAGATGTGAAGGACGCCCGTCTCCGTGCCTGCAGACGGGTACAGTGTGTAGCGAGCTACCGATTCGAAAGCGCAAAGCGACTCAACCGACCGACGGCCAGTCGCGACTGATCGTGCGGGCACCAGGCCAAATCCGTGACTTGGCACTTGTTCTCCAGGCCGTGAACGACGCCGTCGGGAAGCTTGTAGCCCTTCGACAACTGCAATACAAGTTCAGCATGACAGAGGACAGACAGGGTCGGACACACCGAGCGTAGGTATGAACTGCAGAAACTGGTCTCATTGTACGTACCTACTCATTCATGGCAGATATTGGCTGGTACCGTTCGCGCGTCTATAAACTGTAGCAATCATTCACTCATGAAGAATCATGGCCAATTCAGTGACCCATTCAAGAGCGCACGCACATCAAGAATGGCCACAACTCCGGCGGGGCCGGCCAGGGGGACGGCGGCCCATCGGCCGCTGACGCAGAAGCCGTTGCTCTCGATCGGCAGGCGGTTGTTGAGGTTGCGCAGGTTCCAGATCAGCGTCTCCTTGCCGCCCGGCAGCGTCTCCACGTGACGGTACTTGGAGTGGCGCAGGCCTGCAGCGCATGCGCTTCAATGGACGCTACTGGAGCTGTATGTGAGCGTCGCATCAGACACCCACCGACGAAGACGCTCTTGGGTCGCTCTCTGGTCGTCAGCCGCGTCGCTAAATCCGGCGTCGACGTCGCTGCTGGCTTCTCGGAAGCCCGGAAGGCCACTCCGTTCGAAACTTTTGAAGCACTGGGAGAAGGAGGAGCAGCTTTCGCGCCGTCTCCCTCGGGCCCACTCGCGGGCGCCGGCTTCTGCTCCTTCTTCGCGGCGTCCTCTCCCTTCGTCGGCGTCAGGAAGATGTCCTGGAAGTGGCTTCCGTCCTCCACGGCAGTCTTGTAGTGCGCCGGAGGGGTAGACGAAGCGCTCTGGTCGGCCGGTGGTTCGTCCGGCGACGACGCCACGACGCCTTCCTTCTCCTCGTCCGGATGCTGGAGACAAGAGACTGGGTTCGGGGTGAGGGAAAAGACCACAATACACTATCTGTACCTACATGCCTTCTCTACTCAAAGTTGACCTCAATGGCACCAATCCAACCCATTGCAAAAGCAGCCTACCGGAGTCGTCCTTGAGTCGTCGGCAGCATCCGCAGCTACAGAACTGCCTGTCGTCGTCGGTTCCACCGAAACTTCCTCGGGTTGCTGTTCTGAGACGTCGCCGAATTCTTGCGGAGACGCTTTCGAGTTGTCGAGATCAAAGAGATGGCGTTTGGACGGGTCCAGGCTAAACTTGGGCGGCTGAATAAGGAAGCAACGGGTTCGCGATATAAATGCACAACTCTAAAGTCCATTCAAGAAAGGCGTGCACTGGGTGGTTTTTCGAGTCCGCAGACTTTGCGCTTTGGGAAACCCCAATGATTTATACATCGTTGGATACCCCTGTCGGAGTGTGTTGGCGCGGTGCGTGTTTGGCCATAATCACGCAACACGCACCGGTTTGAGGCGCACATGAAAAATTCGAGGTTTTGCTCAGAGTGGCCGATTTTGATAATTTTTACATCAGTTGTTCCACAAGGTGTCCTCATATCATATTTCAAATTTCAGCAAAATCGGTCGACTGCAGCGTTAGTTATGGCCTGTCGCGTGCACCCTACTTTGGCCCAAAATGACCAAAATCGCCGAAATTGGCCAAAAAGGGTACACTTTTTTAATAACTCAAGAGAGAAATGGTGAAATTTCTTTAAACTGTCTATGTGTTAACTAGGATCAATTGTCTACACAATGGAATAAACCCCACCTTATTGGGTTGCGACACTCTCGAATACGACTCAATCAAATAGACCCTACTTTTGGCCGAAACGGCGCTTTTCGGCCTGCTGGACGGCCTCGATCTGAAATCCAGCTGAAAAGCGTCACTTTGGCTAAAAGTAGGGTCTATTTGATTGAGTCGTATTCGAGAGTGTCGCAACCGAATAAGGTGGGGTTTGTTCCACTGCGTAGACAATTGATCCTAGTTCACACATAGACAGTTCAAAGAAACTTCACCATTGCTCTCTTGAGTTATTAAAAAAGTGTACCCTTTATGGCCGATTTCAGCGATTTTGGCCATTTTGGGCCAAAGTAGGGTGCACGCGGCAGGCCATAACTAACGCTGCAGTCAACCGATTTTGCTGACGTTTGAAATATGATATGAGGACACCTTGTGGAACAACTGATGTAAAATTTATCAAAATCGGCCACTCTGAGCAAAACCTCGAATTTTTTATGTGCGACTCAAACCGGTGCGTGTTACGTGATTATGGCCAAAAACGCACCGCGCCAACACACTCCGACAGGGGTATCCAACGATGTATAAATCATTGGGGTTTCGCAAAGCGCAAAGTCTGCGGACTCGAAAAACCACCCAGTGCACGCCTTTCTTGAATGGACTATAGTAGAAGGCAATCCAAAGGACGACCTACCAACGCGTTGGCTCCCGCCAGCCACTCTTCCACCGTTGTTCCAGGAAGTTTGGTGCCTGTCGTCTCGGGAAAGAGCTCGGGCAGGAAGTTGCGGTACGTCTGCAAGCAAGGGAAACGGCGCAGTCGATCTTCGCACAATCACATGCATACACTCTCTCACCCTTCTGGGCACGACGCAGGGAATGGGCACCAGGGAATGCTTTGTCAACTGGAAGAGTCGCTGCACCTCGCCTTCCATCACGTTCAGCACCACCTTGGGCACCAGACAGGCGCCCAGGGAACAGTCCGACAGACTCTGCTCCCCTACTGCAATGGAAGGGATCACAGATAACTGCCGCCTTCAAGAAGCTACCGTAGCCCATGGATCATTCACCGAAGGTCAGCGCGGGGCCGCTTTCGCCCAGCTCCATCATAAGCAGTCGATTGCTGCCCTTCCCGACCAGGAAGAGAAGCTTCGTGTCCACGTCGTACAGGGGAACGAGCAGGCTGGAAGAGAGGTGAGAGAAAAAAATAAGGCGCTACTAGAAGCGTCAAATGTGGAGGCTTCGCGCGAAGCAACTACAGTGACTCGCCCTGGGTTCTCATGGTTGCTACTGGTATTCATCTTGCCCCAAAGCGGGCGCTTATCATTTCAACCTCCCCTCCTTCTACAGCGAATTATTTTTGTAGGAAATAGAGCATTCTCCCACCAGGTCGACTGCTGGAAGTGCTGCGTGAAGAGCGGCTCGCCCAGCCGCCGCTCGTCGTACACCAGCAGCTCTTGCGTCCGCGTCTACAAATGGGAGCAACATGTCAACATTACTTTGCTGGCACTCAGGCGCAACTATAGAGGTTGGACGCACATTGTTGAATCCAGAGGAGACGATGTAGTCGGCCGAAGAGTTGTTGGCGAACACGATCCTGCCCTCCCTACCCATCCCTCCGTGGTAGGACGTCGTCTCCTGCACAGTTTAGCAGCGACGCTAAGCATTTGGAAGTGTAACGAGCCGTCAAACGAATCGGCGTACAATGCAAGGTCTGGTGGAAGCTCTGGGATCGTAGACGGCCAGCCTCTTGTCCCTGTAGGCGGCGGCCAGTCGTTGGCCGTCGAGGCTCCAGGCAGTCGCCAGGCAGCGACTCTCGCTCCCTCCTTCGGCCTCGCCGCCCAGATCTTCAAGTGCGCAAGGGTTACATGCGCTCTCATGAGCGTTCATTCAGCGGGAGGAACTGACTGGTCAATACAACAGGATATGCCGTACTTCCTTGCCCATGCTCCTCCCCTGAATTAGCACCCCTCCCCCATCAAATAAACGCTCCCCTACAGGGAGGTTGAGTAAGCCCCCCCCCCCTCCCACCTCCATCAAACTTACGCAAGACAGCACTGGCAATACAAATACAGCGCCGATATGAAAGTTTTGCTTAAAAACAACTCAAATATCCTGCAAACGTATTCAAAAGTGTGACAAAATGATAACATTCGACAACTATTATCTGGATTTAGACCGGTCGAACAAATAAATAGGCGCCTCACATCCTCCCTACTAATCGCGCGCTGTCTGTCAGTCTGTCTGTCTGTTTGTGTGTGACCAAAATATCTCTCGACAGCGGCGACGGATCCCGGACATGTATACATTTTCGGAACCGCCTTCCGCCGGCCACCATCTGGCCGAAGTTTGGTCTTGGGCCGCCGTCGAAATTCGGTCGAAATTTCGAAAATATCGTTTTTTTGGCACATTTTTGGCGCTAACTCCCGACTGCGGCGGCGGATCGCGACGAGCCGTGCATCAACGGAACCGCCGTTCGACGCTGCACCATCTGGCCCAAGTTTCGTCTTCGGCCGCCGCCTAAATCGTCCGAAATTCGCGATTTTCGGGCAAATTTCGGCCGTTTTCGGAAAAACATTCTTCGCAACAACGATTACGATTCCGCCATAGTACGGCTTGCTTCGCTGTGAGAGCTAACTTGCGCACCATTTGCTTTACACACTGTGTTCGCTGTGAGACCCAAGTTGATAACAATATGCTTTACACACTGTCAAAGCACCGTCAACACGGGGTTTCGTCTTCTGACCATGAACGGCGCACGAGTCACGAGCACAGGCGAAGCGCAAAACGTTGGTTTACAGAAGCTGCAGCGCGTCAGCTCCGCGACATCGGTCCTCTGAAGCTGCAGCGCGTCAGCTTGGCGACACCGGTCTCTGAAGGTGCAGCGCGTCAGGTGAGCGACATCGGTGTTTGAAGCTGCAGCGCATCAGCTGCGCGACATCGATCTCTGAAGCTGCAGCGCGTCAGCTGCGCGACATCGGTGTTTGAAGCTGCAGCGCCTCAGCGGCGCGACATCGGTCTCTCAAGCTGCAGCACGTCAGCTGCGCGACATCGGTCTGTGAAGCTGCAGCACGTCAGCTGCGCGACATCGGTCTGTGAAGCTGCAGCACGTCAGCTGCGCAACATCGGTCTGTGAAGCTGCAGCGCGTCAGGTGCGCGACATCGGTCTCTCAAGCTGCAGCACGTCAGCTGCGCGACATCGGTCTGTGAAGCTGCAGCACGTCAGCTGCGCAACATCGGTCTGTGAAGCTGCAGCACGTCAGCTGCGCAACATCGGTCTGTGAAGCTGCAGCGCGTCAGGTGCGCGACATCGGTCTCTCAAGCTGCAGCACGTCAGCTGCGCGACATCGGTCTGTGAAGCTGCAGCACGTCAGCTGCGCGACATCGGTCTGTGAAGCTGCAGCACGTCAGCTGCGCAACATCGGTCTGTGAAGCTGCAGCGCGTCAGGTGCGCGACATCGGTCTCTCAAGCTGCAGCACGTCAGCTGCGCGACATCGGTCTGTGAAGCTGCAGCACGTCAGCTGCGCGACATCGGTCTCTGAAGCTGCAGCGCGTCAGCTGCGCGACATCAGTCTCTGAAGCTGCAATGCGTCATCCACGGGCTATAGACCCTAGTCCTCTAATAAACGCGCAGGGCGCTTATCAGAGAATTACGGTACCCACCGAAGGCGACTCGTCCCTGTTCTGCGTCCACAACGGAGAGAAGGTCGGCGTCGCCGCCGACGGCCAGCAGGGAGCGCACCACGGGGTTGACCGACAGAGAGTGGGGGACGACGCGCGAGGAAGAGTTCAGGGGCACCGACGCCAGAGGCGCGCCCATTGCGGAGGCAACGTTGGCATTGCCGTCCACGCTGACCGACCACAGCTTCACCTGCAAGCGCACGTGAGATGTCGACTACTGACTGGGCGAAGTTGTTAGCTAGGTCAACGAACGTTGTCGTCGCGACTACAGGTGGCCAAAACGTCCTCGGTGAAGGGCAAGAAGGCGAAGTCGGCCACCGCCTCTGAAATCCACTTGGATTGCGAAAAAGATAGCGCGAGCGAATCGAATTGCGCTTCCA